>JZKD02S2296101.1:137261-148278 GCA_000966675.3 Picea glauca | reverse complement strand
CACATATATGGCTGGCCCAAGAGAACATCACAGACATCTAGTGGGGCAACATCACATAATACCTCATCCTTGAAGGGTTGGATGCCATATGACAATCGACACTGTTGGCTGACACAAAGATCTCGTCCCTGGCAAAGCCACTCGATGTTGTATAGTTGCGGGTGTGGTGTTGTCGACAATCCCAACTGTTTGTCGACCTCTACTGAGATGAGGTTCTTATGAATTCTGCTATCAACAATAAAATGCAGCAGGGTCCCCTTCACCCACATCTATGAATGAAAAAGTCGCTCCCCCTCTTCTGGATTTGTTGGTTCTTCTGGTTGAATTGTTGCAGTCGCAACAATAGAAGTGGGGTCTGCGTCGATGATCTGTCTTTTACCAATATTTTCATAATCATATTCTGAATCAGGGTTCGACTCATTGTCTTTGATCTCGACCACAAATTACTGTTTTGAGAGACATTCATCGGTGTTGTGCCAGGGGATTTTGTGGAAATCACACCATTTTTCGGTGTCCTTCTTTGTCTTCCCATGACCCTTCTTTTCCCGTGGCTTGGACTGGTATGTGTTATATTCTTTGCATGTGTGTGTGTGTGGGTGCGTCAGATACGACAACTCCGTCTGACGATTTTTAGCGGATTTTGCTATTTTTAGCGGATTTGTAAATTAATCTCGGATTAAGGGATTAGGGTTTTGGTATCTATGGAATACCTAAAAACATTGTATATATTGTATGGCGAATGGTAAAATTCAATATAATGAAAATAAGAAAGGTTTTCCCGGTTGAGGGTTTCCAGTATAAAATCTCTGTGTACTCTGTGTATGAGCCATTGATTAATTTATGTATTGCTTAAGAATCTATATGCATTGCTTTACTTTGCAGGTTTAAAACTTACACTTACAACAAAAACATATTGGATTCCAAACTGAATTGGAAACATACTGAAAACCACCACTATACTCTAATGCTCAAAGTCAAGCTTATTTATATACATCGCCTACTCTAACTGATATCACTTCTTTGTTCAAGTATAGGAAAATTTACAAACCAACCAATCAAATATCCGACTAACAAACTTAATTATGCTTCCATCTTTGAGCACAAAAAATGACAGGAGCAGCTGCAAATTTTAAAACATGCCCTAGGAGCAGGTACTTACAGTTTTGAAATTTAGACTTCAAGAAGATGGAAATAAAAAACTCAGTCCCCCATTTTTATTTCATATAAACTACTACAGGATCGTAGAAGGGAAGAGATATACCACTTCCACAATTAATCCATACTTCCTCCTACTGGGCAAGCTGTCTGAAATGCTTTTGCACACTTTGTCCACTGCTGATTTTTTCTTCCACTAGTGCAAAAGTGTCGCATTGAAACTTACTGGTCTGTTGCTCAATAGTTGCTAAACAGGGAGGAGAGATCAATTGTTTCAGTAACCTCTTCTTGTGTCCTTCATTTGTTTTCCAAATATCTTCTTGATAACTGTCATACATAGGTTGATCTCTTTCATGATGTTGTTGATTGCTTTCCTGTTGAACCAAAGTTTCTTACTGCTCATCATCTTCAAAAACACTTTCATCATATTCATCAAACAAAGGAGGACTTTCGTAAACTTTTGTGTGCGATGAAAAATAAATATGTTCTTCTTTCTCTTTTGGATATTCATCATAAACATGCTGCTCATAGCACATTCCGAAACATTGACTTTCAGAATTTTTTTTTTTGTGGGGATCTAGCAAAGATGGTTGAATATCCATGGACTGATTTTCATGAGGATTTACAATAGTGATCATACCTGGAATCTCTATTACATTTAGATGATTACAATCCTCCTGAAACTCTTCATGAAATGGCTTATTGGCGTCATACAATTCGTCATATTTCAAGGCCTTTACTTGATCATGAAACTGATAAGTAAGGGATTCTACCATAACAAAATGACTATGTTCTATATCAACAAACAATGATCGTATATGACCTTCCATAAGTTGTTGGTCTTCATGAATATTTAAACCAATGATTTCATCATCATGTTGTAAAATTAAACCATTTTCAACATCATTAATATTAAAAAACTCGTTATGAATGTATTTCTCTTGAACAACAGAATTAAAAATAGAATTATATACGAATGAGCTTGAATCTAGCTCTTCCTTTGAAAAAGTGTTTTCCTCCTCATCGCTGCAACAAATCTGGTTGCGATCGGTTTGAAGGGATTCTGACCTTTCTGCTTCATATTCATGGATTTTGGTTTGATCTTCTTCTTGAATATGATCACAAGAGCTATCATATTTTGCTTCTTTATAAGCCAACTCTTCTTCATACTGATTATCTTCATTGAATTTAGAAATTTCTGTTATTCCTTCCTCCTCTTCAAGAGGATTTGTTTGATCTTTTTGTATTATGAATTCTATATTGCAGCAATTGTCAAAAAGGATTTTAGTTGAATAGATCCTATTACAATGTTGATGAAAAATTGTGTGAAAATCTTTCAACGAAGGAATACTGGAATGAGGTAAAGATTTATACCAGAGTCTAGCATCTCTTTCCAACGAAAACATAAAGAGCTTCATGAGGACATCTTCATGATGTACATTTAATTCCTTCATGATCTTGTGGAATTCAAACAAATGTTGAGTAGGATTGTCATCTGCATATCCTCCAAATTTAGGAAGGACATCTTCCCAAATTTTAATCTCTGGAATAGTGTTTGGAAAACCATAAACATTTTTAAAGTCTAGAGGAGCAAACCTTGCAACAAACGAATTCGACTTTTTGAGACCAGTGGAGTCACCGGTGAATCATGTAGATTCTTCGAACCAAGGAGTGTCCAGATGAATGATCACAGCCAATTGAATGTCTATCCCTTGTTCACCATCCAGGAATAGGTCTAAACTTGTTGTCGTATCCCAGGGAAGATAACTTCGTTCCTCCGTCCCCGACGACGACGCCAGAAAATGTTGTCGCAAGAGTTGGTTCTAGGATGTAATAGAGCCAAGCCTTAGCACATTTTGAATGAAATAATAATTTGTTGATTGATCAGTCATATGAGGCTTCTAGAACTAGGTCTGAAACAGGCTTTTCAATCATTTATAAATCAGAAACGAAAAGGCATAACCTCATTTGCCTAATTTAATTAAAATAAGGAAGATGGATAGAAGATAGGGGATGAAAGATACTGAAACAAAGAGTTAGGTACCTAATTCCGATCAGTCTAATCTGTATTTCAACAGAGGAATGACAAATAACTTTGAAACACAAACATGCATATATATAACTTGTAATCTAGGCATGAACAGTCAAGCTACAGGTCTTGTTTTGCTCACATCATAAATAGAGGAAAAGATGAACCTAACAGGTTGCCCAATAAATGACTACAACAATGGTATTACTAAATTAGAGTCATTACAAGCTGAATATGTAAAAGAAGGAAGAACGAATGAATGTAAACCTAAGAAAACAATACAAGAAAAGACAAAATTACACAGTGACGAGGTATATAATCTCTTGGCATTCTGTTATATATTTTCTGAAAGAAATGGCTTTACAAACCCAACCCCCAAAAGGCTCTTGGGTTGTTTCCCCCTCCTCAAATATATCTACAATCTATTTATTTATACAAATTTTGTCTCAACTGAAAAAACCTTTGGGTTACCCACCACCTTTGCCTAAAAATAGAATACGATTTTAATAGTATGCATACATTATTGGTTTTCAATTGGAGATGATGGCACTTCGTTTGACTCTTTGTTTGTTCCTGGATGTATTTACTATATTTTGTTCAACATATATTCATTACAGTTACCATAATCATTGGAAATCTGATTGTTGTTGTTGATTGCTGTAATACTTTTCTATGCCTGCTAAAGCTAACATGTTCTATTTCTTTTCATGAGATACAAATCTAATATCCTTCGTATTAGTGATATGGATTTGTTGCAAAAAGAAGGATATTTCTTCTTGTTATGTACTCATTATCTAGTGGTCTGTAATATGACCTTGAGACATTCACCAATAGCCCAAAACTATGAATTCTACAGCTCGAAATCCACAGGCACAAGTCTACCTCCAATCATTACTCAGATCTATCTCTGGCATCATTATCCATATTTAAATGCTTGTTGGATGGTCCTCGTTGCACTATATGTTTCTTTGCATATGGGAAACAATTGGGAAAAAAAAAGTTTCGAAAGACTGTTATTGAACAGTACTACTGCCACTCGAACATGTCTATATCAATAAACCTTTGACCCTTTTCTCTTGGCTTTCTCATTAAATATATGACATTGGGCACCGCTATCATGAGGTTGCGAACCATAACCATACGACCATGAACAATTTGTTTCCCGATCCTTCTCAGACACTCATCTACACCAGTTACAACAACATCCTCTAGATTCATTACTACATGCAATGGAATTATCATTTTTGTACCATTTTCACATTAAGGTATTGCTGCTAATAATCCACATGAAAACTTGTTCTTTAACACAAATGAATTGCACAAGATCTCTATAGTTCAGGATAACCCCTTGCATTCCTCAAATCTTTTGCATATCCTTTCTTTAACAAGATGTGCTTGAAAAATACGCACCTATCAAAAACAAACTTAACGAAAAAATATGCCACTTGTAAGTTGTTCTTCATGATAAGAAATTTTAAATCAGTGCAATCAGCTGTGCAAGACTTGAACTATAGTGGCAGCAAAAGAACGAGGTAGGGAATGAACTCTTTCAACAAATTCCCATCGACATGTTTTGAGTGGATGGATTCCATGCTAAGCACTACCAAATCAAGATTCAAGTCATCAATAGCCTCTCCAATAACAACAATAGGCTTCTTGTCTTCACCAAGTCTCTCCATCAAGTGAAACTCCTCAAAACCACCTTGAGCGAGATGCCAATGGATACTGGATAATTGTGCATCATGATCTGCTATTGCATCCTTGCTATTTTCATCAATAACAACAACAATGATGTCCGCAACATATTTCTTTGCCAATGCGTGCGAATACTCAAAAGATCGACTTCTTTCCTTTTTGTTTTTGACAGAGGGCGTTTTTGTTTGATAGCTGGAACATTTAACCCATCAACATTTTATGCGTAAGGCTGGAACCCTGATTTCGGGCCTTCGGGCTTCGGGGGAAAGGAGGAGTGGCTTATTAGCATTCTTCCGATAGTCAAAATCCTGAAAAGGAACGTGACGCTTATGTATAACCCTTCTAGCGATTTTCTTTGCGTGTATTACACTCTTTTCAGGCCTTCTCATGAGATCTTTCTCCATGTGGCTTAATGTGTGGCGCTTGAGCGCTTGGTCTCAGCCAATTGGTGTCATATCGTGGGTGTTTGGCCCTGGTGCTCTCGTGGATTCTCTCCTTGGAGTTTTGTATGAGTTGTCTTGTGACTTGGCATGTGTATGGCTTTCGGTGGATAGTTGGGAGATTGGGACGTGAAGGATAGTGGAACCAACGATTTTTGTAAAAGAGAATAGGTGCAAAGGGTTTGGCTAAATCCAATTTTAAAGTCAAATAAAATATTAATTTAAAATTATATAAAATAATATAAAAAACGAAACTTATAGTTTGTTTTTTTTGTAATTTGACACTTTTAGGCTTATTTCGATAATCAAAGAATTGCAAACTAAGACCAATAGGAGACCTTCGGAGACTTCAAATCTTTGAGATTTCAACGATAAAGAAACTCGGCGAAAATAACGATAGGTTTAGAGGTTTTACTGCAACGGAAAGGTTTGTGCCGGGTGTCACAAGGACTTAACGGTTATACAAGCTTACGCTAGGCGATAAGGTTCTAAAACTAACTGGCGCAACTAACCTAAATTTTGGCGAAAGACACTATGTTTAGAAATTTTCAATATTTGTTCCAACAGATCCTATTAAGGAAAGCTATCTTCACATCCATTTAATATATCCTCCATCCCATAAATGAAACCAAGGACATACCTTCTCTAATGGAAGTGTACCTAGTGATTGGAGAAAATGTCTCATCGTAGTCCACTCCATATATGTAGGATAAATCCCTTTCCACAAGCCTTGCTTTGGAATTCTCAATGTTTCCATATGTTGCATGCTTGACCTTATAGAGCCACATGAAAATCATATTGACTTCCCCTCCGGTATTGGTGCTATGTCCCAAACATCATCTTCATGATAGAGGTGTAATCCACCATGAAATCCCACCATACCTATCGATATGTTGCCTCCTGAAAACATGAAATCTCAGAATCTAGAATGTTTCTCATCAATGCCATATAATCTAGAAACTTCTTTGAAGGTCTGCTCTCTCATAATGTGCTCCTAGGAGTCTCAACATTCTCTTGAGCATCCCTCAATGTCTAACTGAAACATCGAGGTCTCCTGATAGAAGTGGAAGGGGCTTCTGTCTACCCCTTGTTCACATGAAAGCTATTGTACCTCCATATAAATCAATGGTGACCTCATCTCAACCTTTGGAAATTCTTGCACCTCATCCTCTGCCATTGAAGTGGGCTCATGAGACTTCCTGGATGAAAAGTCTTCCTCAAACTTTACATCCTTGCTTACTATTTTCTTCCTTTGTTTTGGAATATAGACCCTGTAAGCCTTTGAAGTCTCACTATAACCCAAAAAAAAACCCTTCCTTTTGGAAGACTCCAACTTGTTTCTCTTCTCTATCAATGCATGGATATAAATTGGACAACCAAAGATACATAAATGAATCACCTCTAGCTTCACACTAGTGAATGAATCCTTTGGTGTTTTGTCCTCTAGGATCTTATGAGGACATCCATTTTGAATGTATACTATTGTGTTACATACCTCTTCCCAAAGAAACATGGGAAATCCTTGGTCATGTATTGTGGGATTAATAGCCCCTATGATGGATCACTTCTTCCTCTCTGCAACCCCATTCTACTATGGGTGGGTTGTACAGAACTGTCAACTCCCTCTTGATCCATGCCTCCTTGTAGAAACCCTTGAACTCCTTGGAGTTACACTCTCCCCCATTATCCAATCTCAAGACTTTGATTTTTTTCCTTGTTTGGTTTTCAACTAGATCTTTGAACTCCCAAAACCTGCTAAAGACCTCATCCTTGGTATTTAAGAAGATCTAAGTCTTGCAAGAGAAATCATCAATAAAAGAAACATAATACATGCTTCATGTTATTGATCCTATTGACATTGGTCCACAAACATCCAAATGCATTAGGTATAGAATCCCCTTAGACCTATACTCGCTTCTTGGGAAAGCATCCTTGTCATGCTTGCCAAACATATACCCTCTGCACACACCATGTTGCTCAATATTGAATTCTGGAAGACCTATGACTATCTTCCTTAGAATAGGAAATGCCTTATGATGTAGGTACTCCATCCTCTTGTGCCATAACTCACACAAGTTGTCACTATTATGCACTAAGCCTCGAATAGGTTCACCCTGCAACCTGTACAAATTACCTTATCAAACCTCTATTTCCTGAGTTGTATCTGGGCTAGATTCCTTCAATCTGACGATTGATTCTTGAACTCCACTACAAATCCCTTATCTTCCATAACTAAAATTGAAAGCAAGTTCTTCTTGAGATTTGGTACAAACAATACACTGTCAAAATATAAAGAATTACCTGAATTGAGCTGGAAGGGAATAGTACCAACTTCTGCTATTGGGTACTTGACATCATCACCAAGCTCAACCTGTATTCTTGAGACCTAATTTTTCATAATATAAAACAATTGTTAGGCCGATTCCATATGTTGAGATGCCCCACTGTCCACCTACCACACAGTCCTTGGAATCGTGTTGGTAGAAATACAAGATACCAATGAGAAATATTTCTCACACTTGGAAACAAACTTGTTCATTTCGGTTTTTGTAGAGGTTGCTACCTGCTTCCGCTGTTACTTCCCTTTACCCTTCTTCTCTAAACATTGTGATGCATAACGGTCGTTCTTATAAAAATTGAAGCACTTGATTTTACTAAAGTCCTTTCCTGGCCGTGAGGTTGACTCCTCACTCTTTCCCTTACCCTTGATGGGTCCTTTACCTTTGCCCTTATTTGACTGACCAAATATAGCTAGGTTTTCATCACCACCCTTCTTGTTGGCCTTTGAATCCATTCAAGTCTCTTGTTGGATACAATGATTCCAAAACCTCTCAAAGTCAGAAAGGTTTTCTTGCATGCAAATACCTTTGACAAATGGTTCCCATGAAGTTGGGAATCCATTTAGTGCCATGTTCACTAGCTTTGCATCTTCAACCTTCTCCCCAAATATTGCAAGTTGATCATGAATCTATGTGATCTTCATAAGGTAACTGTTGACTGTGTCTGATTTGGTCATCACTATGGATTTGAGTTTGTTTAGAAATATCATCATCCTATTTATGTTTTGACTCTGGTAGAGACTAACTAGGGAATTGAACATCTCCTCCATTGTCTTCTTCTTGGATACATGAGGGATTAGATGATCCTTTATGGCATCCAAGATCATACACTTAACCTTCACTTCCCTCTTGTGAGCTATCAACTCACTATTACATTGTGCCCTTTTTCCAATGATTTACCAATGCATGTTCATTGCCACATCGTCCCAATTATGACGAAGGAAACAATCGTTTTTATGTCACATCAATTGTGTCACAATTACGATGGTCCAAGCATCGTCACAAGATCAACACCACTAGTCATTGCAAGAGTGACAAGTGTGCCCCAATCACTTTTGAAAATTCATGTCACTTGGTCGTCACGGTTGTGTCGCAAGATCGATGCCCTAGTGAAAATGGTTCAACAAACAAGTGAAAAATTGGCGACAAACATGTAGGAACCCATCGATGAAACATTGACAAACTTGTGAAGCAATAGTGACGAGGTACCTTTGTCTCCGACATTGTTTGGCTCGGAAGAAAAACATTGTTTCGTCTCAATTGCAAAACAAATTTGACAAACATCTAACGACCCAATGACAAAGTGGCGACGAAACATTGATAAAGGTTCGACAAAAAAATGACAAACTTGCGGCGCAAAATTGTGAAAATCTTCGACAAAAAAGTGACATGTATAGAAAAGTAACATGTGTATATATATATATGCCCATTTAACCAACATGTATAGAAACGTAATCACCATATCTATGAACTCCATAAACTAGTATTACAACATCTCTATATTATAGAAAGATCATAACGTAATTACAATAATCATTACACATAGGGAGTGTGATCAATTTCCATGGATTAGCTATCATAGTTAATAGTACAAGTTCTTATCATTGTTTTATGTAGTATTCCCATTACTTATACTTAGATATGAACTGTCATCATATAGCTCATAACTAGTCTTATAGAAGTTGTAATCATAAATGTTTAGTAAGAATCATCATTATACCATAAACATGCAACTTATAACTGATATTGACCCTATGTAATCATGTGAATCACAAAGAAGCGTATATTCATTATGGAAACAATGTGAATTGATATATCTAACTAACCTATACTAACAAAGTTGAATAGTAGAGGTAATGTGAACACCGATAGTAACATAATACAAGCTTATGATTGGTTATGGATAGTAGTAAACCCATTGCACTTGGAGCTTACATACATGTTGCCCCATATAGAGATTCCACAATGATTGCAATCTAATCATATGATCTACATAACATCTAAGGATAGCTTGATTACTAGTATAGCTTGGTTAGCTTAACTATGAATACTATACTGCTTTGATTAGGATTGATATGTGATTCCAGATAAGGGTATTAGTACTATATGATGATTTGTGCTTATGAGTGCTTGATACAAACTATGAGCTTTGATAGCTATATGAATACAAGTAATACAATGGCACTAGCTCTGATTAGGTAATGATATTTAGCTGTAATACTGGTGTTATCATTACTAAAAGGGTATTGGTTCTCTGATTCACGTAAGCTCTTATATAAGTGCGATGAAATAAACCCATTAAAGTAGGTAGTCCTATCGATTCATTCTAATCACATGTGTTCAACCATGAATCTTCTCCTGCTACTTGGAATTGGGTATATGTATAATATCATGAATACCATGGACTTACTACTACTCCATCAACCATGAATATTCACTTGCTATCATAGATTCCAGTATGAGATACCAATGGTGTCAAATAGAGGGAAACATATGGATTTCATAGCACAGAACAATGGTTTTATATTATGAAAATACATCTAGTACTCATCATATATAGTAATTAGGGAATACAAGGTAGCTATCAACTTATCTTAGCCATTTCTTGTTACTAATGTCGTATATCAATAGGGTTTAACTTGGATCTATTCCATTGAGTAATCACATATTACTAGTAATTCCATATCAATGGTGGTATGACTCTAATCATCACTGTTACTATTCCATTGCTTGAATTATAGCTTGTAGAAAGCTGGAGATTCAATGGAGTTCATACTCATAACACAAAACAAATATGAGGTATAAAGATAAGCAAGCAGGTTTATGTAACTAATATTGGTTATTACAATCACAAAGAGCTCAATCATATTGATTATGTAAATAAGGTATACTCTCTTCCGTAATCATAGCTATTCCATTGGGTTCATGGTAAAGAGACTAGTAAGTTGAACAAAGCACATATTACATATAGTTTAATAATGAAGTACTGCCAATAGTTACGTATTCTACATAATTAGCTCTATGCTCTAAGATAGTATCGATATTAATCTATTCCCATTATGTGTAAACGAGCTTACTCTGAATATATGTCAATATTTTGTAATAATACTAATCATGATATAGTGTAATCATAACATTAGTAGTAATACAAGTGAATCCTTGTACATATGCCTTCTTACCTATAACTAATACATGATGATCAAACTCCATTACCTTTATATATGTATACAATGATCACTAGTTGCAGCTTAATCAAAGGCTTAAAACTAGCTCGAACGTGTTACATGTTGAGTTTTGTACCTTGTGAGGTGTTCCCCATGTGCTTATTACCTCCTTAGCACACGAGGGAAGGACATTAC
>JZKD02S2296101.1:88816-101662 GCA_000966675.3 Picea glauca | reverse complement strand
GTTGGTTATCCATCCCCAACTTCCTCCCAAAATTTGGGCTCCAAAAATGCCCAATATCTCCCAAAAATGGAGAAAATCCATTAATAGCACGCTTAATATCAATAAAAATCCCAAAACATTGGAAAAAACCCACTGTATTGTTTAAATTTGGGCATAAGCCCCCCAAAATGGGCGCGCGCCCCCTAAACTCGGTCGTATGGATGCACATGTGGCCAAGTGCCAACCTAAAGGGCTGAGCGCTAGCCCATACCCGACGCTAGCTCCTAGTCGTGGGGAACTTGCATAGGTCCATGGGCTATATAACCAAGCCCCAATAGTTGGCCATAGTTCTAGTCTTATGGAGGAGGGTACGCCCCTATCCGTGGCCCCCCTGTCCAATATTCCCGCGTCATTTTAACGCCCCGCGCTCATAGCCATATGATAAACTGTGGTTATATGCAGCAAAGAAACCGTGGGTTGGGGCGAAGTCTCAGCCCTTTCCGCCTCCAACAATTTCTTTGTTTTAATTCAAATAAAAAGATTGCCATATGGCCCCCGGGGGGGGCAGCTCAATTGGCAAGTGCCGTGAAAATGAAGTTCCATGAGGTTTCGAGTTCAATTCCCCCCTACTTACCTTGTGTGCTACGTAAGGGGCATCGTGGGCACACCTGGAGGTTATAGTGGTAGCGGTTGGATAACACGGTCACGTGTAATGCGAGCACGTGCCCAACTAGTTGTTGATTCCTCTAGACACACAAATATAAAAAAAAAAAAGATTGCCATATGACTATTAAGAAACACCCGTGGGGAAGGCGGTTAGCCTGGTCCTGCCAGTCCATAGCCCAGAGGATAGGTCAGGGGTTCGACCCCTGTGGAGACCATATAATTTTATACAAACTACGAGCCAGCCACAAGGTGCCACGTGGCACCTCTCCAACCAATCAAACTCTGCCACCTGTCGAGCGTTGAATGGTCCACGTGTCTGCCACGTACACTGCCACCTACCAACCTATGGTGCATGTCTACCATTTTACTGCCCTGTCATCCTTGCCATGTGTCTGCCACATCAGCCTGTGCCATGTGTCACCCTTACAGTGGTGACACATGTCACCCTATGACTGGTCCAACTGTACTTGTCGTACTCCCTATCACCAACCATGTGTCATCTCCAGGAGCTGCCACATCATCTGTATGGTCGTACGGCCTATACAATCAGCCTACCACATGGCATTGTACGGACTGTACAGACTGTACAATCATCCACTTTTTTTGCCTGTTTGGGTTTTCGGACATAATGAGATATCTTTCGTATACGAAACCCGTTTGACGAAGTAAATATATGGCCAGAATCAAGAAGATGAGACGGACGCAATGGTGTTGGTTTTGTCAGATTCCGAGCACTTTTATTTTTGAGCCTTTTTTAGCCCTGTCAGGCTTCTGGATCCAATTTTGGATCATCATCCTACTTCTTTTGGTGTTTCTCTTTTGCAATAATCTTGGATTCTTCTTGAGCACAAGAAGTCCAAATTTCTTCAAATGTAGGATACTCTTTCCTTGTGTTCATGCTTGTGGGAAATCCATCCCACGTCTTGGGAAGACCATTGAGTACTATGTTTACCAATTCCTTCTCTGAAATGATTTCTTCAATATCTTGTAGTTGATATCTTAACTGAGATATTCTAACAAAGTATGATGTTATGTTGTCATCATCATTCATCTTCATGTAATGAAGCTCATTCTTCAGACTCATTATTTGTCCAATGTTTTTGACTGAGAAGAGGTTTGTTAGGGCATCGTACATCTTCTTCGATGAGTCAAGATGGGAGATGTAGGGTATCAAGTGGTCTTTTATAGATTCCACTATGATACTCATAATATTGATGTCACCGTCTTTGAACTTCTCCATAACTGCAACATTCTACAGTTCCTTCTCTTTTCCTTCTTCAAACTCTGGTTTCACCATCTTTCCTTTCACGATATCCATCACTTTATTCTTGGCAAGGATGAGGTCAATCCTTGTCTTTCATGCTCTGAAGTTAGAAGCTCCATCTAATGTGTTTTCTGACTTCATAGAGTAAGTCATGGCTGCTTTGACTTGGTCAAACCTAGATCTAACCAAAAACTCAAACATGATGTCTTGGCTTGCTGAGAGTATTAGGAGATGCGCTAGGCTAGGGTGCACTGATCTATTCAAAAATTAGGTTAATCTCTTTACTTAAGGTGCCTCAACGAGAGGATTAGGGTTTCTGCAACTACACCTGCTAATAACCCTAGTGACAATGCTATGGTGACTACTCCTACTAGAAACCCTAGCGAAATCTCTTCAACGAGCTTAATATCATTACAACTATGTTTCCTTCCAGCGGTTAGACTGAACGAAGGAGGTGTGGGTCCATAACCCATTAGAATATAATGGATGTGCTCATTTTACCATTGATAATATCACTATTGTCAGCCAACCATAGGCCGAAGCCACTCTTCGAGCACCTTAACCTTGACAGAGAATCACTCTGGAAGCAAACCCTAGGCTAGATAGCCAAACAAAGGGTAGCGCACCTTTCTCCAAGGATAGTGCACCAACAAGAGCTAATCAGATAGTCCAAAACCTAACCAAGATATAGTCCAAGCCAAATGTGATCTGCTAGCTGCAGCACCTGCAATGACAACTCTCCTCCAAACTTGCGCACAAAACTGGGCACTGCAGTGCACACAAGTGCTGCTCTACAATTCTGAGACTGCTTGCCAGAATGAAGACTAGCGTCCTGTATTTATAGTAATTATGGCTAACTGCCTGGGCCGACTTCTCATTTTGGGTATCTGTCTGTTCAATATATATTATTTCATCTGGCTGACTTCTTCTCTTGGAGGCTAATAACCTAATACAAGTTATCCTTTTGAGCCGACATGTCTTCTAGGGTTATTAGCCAACTCATTAGGGTTTCTTCTTTCTTCCCGGAGTATTCAATTCTTGTCAGGTTTACACGTGGAGGTAAATACCTCCCGCAACTACCATAATATCAACAAGCAAAACATATTGTTATGCCGAATCACCAAAGGAAGGTCATAAGGAAAATCATAGCATAAGCAGACTGCGATTAGTCTGCCACTAGAGGAAAAATGAGGAAGCTGTGGAGAGGGTTTGTTATGCCAAAATGACCCGATTTTCTCCTCGCTGAAGCAATAGACCTCTTCTTGATCCCGAGGAGAAATCAATTAATGAAATAAGGACTGGTGGTTGGACAATCAACTACCTCCTTAAATGGAAGCATGGAGGGTCTGGCCGAGAATACAAAAAAATGTTAGCCATAAGTACCACAGAGGGCAGTTTTTCCCACAGGCCCAGACTGACTCGAGTTTCCTTCTTACAGAAGGAGCAAGATAGGTGAAGGAGCCTAGGATAGGAAGTCCAACTCACACTCCTAGCTGGGTTGTCTTTTTTTATTATAAATACATCAGATGAATAATATGAAAAGGTCGGATGGTTGAGCAGAGCTCCCCTTTTGTAATATTTTACCTAAACAGAGTTGTTCTCTAGTTATGTATGAGACTTGAGACATTTTCATTAATATAAGACAGTTTCCTTTCATCATCTTGTTTCCTCTTATTCTGAAATGCTCAGGATTGGATGATCCATATGAGATGTTGTGGTTTTGTTATAATGGAGGTTTGATTATAATGCTGCTATGAATGTTTTTTCGGTGTTTTAAACTTAAGATCAAGAGGTTCTTGTGACTGAGTTTTTCTTCTCCTAGCTGCTTGAAAGCCTGATGCTTATAGCAGACCTATCCACCTTCCTCACTAAGTGTTCCTTCTATTCACCTTTATCCTTAACCGACTGACTAAATTTAATCAAAACCTCATTTTCTTATGCATGCTAGCCCAGATTTCTGTGTTAAAACATTCTTATGCTAAGTTTTGTCCATTTGACCTTCAATTATAAATTTTCACTCACAAACCTTTCTAATGGGTACTGGGCTTATCCTCTTGCAATCTGAGGGTGACTCTTAGTGCTAACAGTTAGCATAAGGTAAATGATCGTAAAGTAGGTGTATCATCTAATGAATAACCNATAATATACATGGTCCTCCATCATAGAACCCGAAATAGATCCAATTGCCCAACAGAGCGTGTTCGGGTTGTTCCATGTCCAATCTTCGCCATTAAGGTTCTCCATGTCCAATCTTCGCCATTAAGGTTCTCCATGTCTAATGTTCGCCATTAAGTTGTCCATTAATCTTCGGGAAGATTCATGTGTTTCCCATGTTTTCTATCCTTGCCTTGGTTGTTTTCCGTAGGCTCCCAGACACGTCAAAAACAACCAAAGCAAGGATAGAAAAACATGGGTAGCAGATACCTTGTCGAAAATGTGGTGTGTATCATGGAGGTGACCTCCCTTCAAACCTGCATTTGTCAAATACAATAATAGGTTAAATGAATGAATAATAACTATACATGAATGAGCTTGTATTTCAAAAAGAGAATTAAACGTTTTATGACTCAATAATAATTAAAGATGTACGATGATCTAGAAATACTAAAGAGGAATACCTCTTGAATGAGCTCCTCTTGGTTTCGAGAATAATTCATTCTCTACTAAGCATGACCAACCGTATGAAGGTGGAAGCTCATTTGGTCCCTCTCCCCCCTCACATCACTCTCAATTCCCCATACCCAATCATGCATAAAAATTAGAAAAACAAGAATTAAAGGTAAATTAAATCAAGATGTTACATGCATAGATAACATATAAGGTCCAGTCACAACTAGAAAACCAAAAAAAAAGTACAGTTAATCATTTATATTAATAAAATTTGTCCTTAAAATATGTACAAACACTTCTTTTTTTGTTTCTTCTTTTTGATAAAATTCATGAGTGTATCATCATTAGGATTGTCTCGATCCATACCTTCAACTATTGGGTCTTGTTCTGCTGCTGGAAGATGATGGTCGGTCATCTCAATCATTCTACTACTTCTAGTAGCAGGACGTGGATGTTGATGCACTAGAGGGGAATCCACTACAATAACAAAAAGCATTAAAAGGACATGGTTAGTTATTATTCACAACAATGTTTCATTAGTACGAATATTATTACTATATTTTTTACCTAGAGTAGTGGACATGACTATTGGTTGGATTGTTATTGGTTCCTCTCCTCTCCGAGCACCCTCATCTACATGATCTATCATTGAAACAATAAAATTGGTAAGTACACGGCCATCTAAGGGAAATATTAATAATCAACATATTATACATTTTATTTTAAAAACTTGGATACTATGATCATGGGTTTGTGAACCACTAGTATCATGGTGTTGTTGTCCACCACCGCCAAATGAACCAATGTTGATTTTACCCATAATTAATTGATGGGTAAAATCAATGGTCAATATANAAAATATGTACAAACACTTCTTTTTTTGTTTCTTCTTTTTGATAAAATTCATGAGTGTATCATCATTAGGATTGTCTCGATCCATACCTTCAACTATTGGGTCTTGTTCTGCTGCTGGAAGATGATGGTCGGTCATCTCAATCATTCTACTACTTCTAGTAGCAGGACGTGGATGTTGATGCACTAGAGGGGAATCCACTACAATAACAAAAAGAATTAAAAGGACATGGTTAGTTATTATTCACAACAATGTTTTATTAGTACGAATATCATTACTATATTTTTTACCTAGAGTAGTGGACATGACTATTGGTTGGATTGTTATTGGTTCCTCTCCTCTCCGAGCACCCTCATCTACATGATCTGTCATTGAAACAATAAAATTGATAAGTACACGACCATCTAAGGGAAATATTAATAATCAACATATTATACATTTTATTTTAAAAACTTGGATACCGTGATCATGGGTTTGTGAACCACTAGTATCATGGTGTTGTTGTCCACCACTGCCAAAAGAACCAATGTTGATTTTAACCATAATTAATTGATGGGTAAAATCAATGGTCAATATATTGGTCAAGTAATCAACAACTGCAATCTTGTTATTTTATTTACCAACTCATTCGAAGAGTCAGATTGTGTCTTTCATCCCTTCCTTTGCCGGTTTTCCACCATAGCTTGAAATCCGAACTTGAAGCTGAGAATCAAGTCTTCTTTTGTGGTGGCACTGTTGAATTTATCCCCCTGCATTGCATGGCATAAAAATATGTATTTTTTCTTATCGATTACAATTAGATAAAATTTGCATGATGATATATTGTATAACATGAATAAAGTATTCAATACTTACAATTATATATTTTAATCTCAAGTAACCACCTCGGCCAAGTTTGTGTTGTCCTTGTTTATCTAATCTTGTCTTTGTTGCTTTTGATGTTTTTGGGAGGCTACATAAAGTTTCAAGTATGTTATAATATATCACGATTTTTTCTATGGAATTAAACAAAATTCAACATATTCAATTAAAATACCATATATTACCTTCCATTTCTAGGTGGTGTCTTCCCTTCACTTCTCAATGCGCTCTCTTTTAACGTCCTCTTGTATATTCTTCCATTCCCTCTTGAGAATGGCTAGAGGACGATCATACTTAGGGTTCTTTTTCAATTGAACCTTATATTGATCTCTGACATATTTCAAATATGTATCAACCTTTGAGGTGGTTTCATACTTGTTAAATATATCACCAAACATGCCAACCATATGGTCTATAAGATTCTTTTTCAAATCTTTATTCTGGACATTCCACCATGTGTTAATGATGGGCCCAAATATTGTTGATGATTGCATCTTCGCGAGACATCCTCCAAGATACGTTCNAAGAGGTATTTCCATACTAGTTGTCCAATCTGTGGGGAACCCCTGCTATATGATGTTGTTGAAAATTTTTGTGATGTGAGGTGAAAGAATTTTTAAGCCCCACTTTAGATACTCTACTTGGAATTCATCTAAGTATTTTTCTTTTCCAACGCCCAACCTCTTGATACCCATCTCTACCTCTTGCACCGTGAATATTTCTATATCTATGTTGACCAAGGGAGGAGGGTCAACGTAGGGGTTAGCAAAAAAAAGACGCAACCACCCCAGAGAAGCGTTGAGTGTTCTCAGCAAAACGAGAGGCAGGTGCAAAGAAGAGCAGGGTTAAGTCTAGAAAATCGCAGGGTTTTCCTGGGCAGTACCACAGGGTAAAGGCACAACGCCCGGCAAATAGTTTTGCAAAAATAAAACTCAAAGTTTCCCCATGCATTCGGGGGAGACAGATTTACTAGCGTCAGGAAAACTTTTTTGATGAAAAACGAAGAGCTTGGAAGTGGGCAGTGGGAAGCACAGATTTGAACAACCTCCTATTTTTGGTCGGCAATGGCACACAATCCCCACCAACAGACCTCCCAAAAAAAAAAAGGAGAAGGCATAGAAAGCTCCGAAAAGGGGTATCGTTGTTGCTTGGGACAGGTACGAAGGGTCCAGTCAACCTGAGCGCCTAACCTTCAATCTTTGTGGATGTGAGGCGCCGATACCGAACTGTGCTAGAGATGGTGTCAGTGGGATGACATCTCCCTTCTGAGTAAGTTGATGGCTTGAACTGCTAAGTTCTTATTTTCTCCATCCTCACGGGTTTATGGAATATTTCCAACCAAGGAAAAAGTTGTTAACTGAAATAACAAGAGTGTCGTTGTAAAGAAAAACTTTGTGGTGGAATGTTTCAAGGTTGGGCTCAACAGTACACTCTATATCTAGCTATCGATTTGATCCAGGGCATCCAACGAACTCAATCCAAAACAAATCAAGCTGAGTTGAGAATGCCGAAAGCATCACTATCCAGAATCTACTATAATGCTCAACCCATCAAGGGTTTACCCATCAAATTCAGGATTACAATGGTCGATTGTGACTGTTAAATCTGATCCTGATTAAGTAAACTCATAAATTTAAGCGTAAAAAAATACAGGGATCCTATTACCAAGCACCTCGATGCATAAACAGTTTAAAAAGGGACCCAAGCTTTATCATTTTCCTGTCAACGATGAACCAAGGCCTGTACTCTATTTGGCTTATTTCAATTAGCAGAAAAATTCATTGAGAATTTAAAGGACATCAATTATTAATTTTCTTCTGGATCTGGACCAGTACGTAACTTGCCAAGTTAATTTGAATTACAACTCAACTAAGTGGGTTTTTCTACAGCTCTTATTATACAACAAAATTTCTTAAGCAAATTTGAATTACAACTCAAATCAAGTGGGTTTTTCTACAATTCTTATTATACAACAAAATTCCTTAAGCAAATTTGAATTACAACTCAAATTAAATGGGTTTTTCTACAACTCTTATTATACAAAATTCCTTAAGGAAACAATTTCAAAAGAAAATACCTTAACCGATGACAGGAATTTGAATATGTTCTCCTGATACCTCCCAGTCAACGCTAGGGGTACTGTTCTTCTCCATGAAGCCCTCGAGCCGCAAAGGGGCCACACACACAAACCAAATAAATCTAGCTCCTAGCTTGCCTCGCAAGGTTGAGCTACCACTCTCTATCCGTGCTGGGTATCCCAACTCCCACAAGAAAAATCAGTCAAGAAAAATATCGACAACATAACCTTACGCCTGCTAGACGTGATCCATTCTCCTCCACCATTTCTTTTATAGAGTTTTCTTAGTGTCTTGTTTCCAAAACGCACACTAAATTATTTTTATTAATTTATTATTAGGAAAATTATTCCCCGTACACTTGTCACTTGATCCCTTAGTTGTATCAAAAATTCATTTAATTAGTTAATTTAAATTGTCAATTTCCTTCACCCACCTAAAAGAGTTTCTAGAAATGCTCCTCGATGTCCCTTTATTCCCTTACATTCCCTTAATGACTGACGCCTTTCTTAAAGCTTAGTTGAGTTCGAAATTAGAAAGTTCTCTAGACTGAATTCCCTTCTATGTTCCACATTCCTTTTGCAATTAAGTTTCTCATTTTTGTCTAAGTTCAAAATTAGCAAGTTGCACATAAACAACAATTAATCTTTTAAATAATTTAATCCTCCATTAAATTTTACCCCATTTTCTTCATTCCCCCCTTTATTACTTGCTCAATTAAATTTTTGTTCTCATGTCCTACTTAGACCTAGGCTTGAAATTCAACTAGGCTCAACAAAATCGTTTTTAAGGGAAATTTTATAATTTATAAACTTTACTCATGCAACATTTATTTTAAGACTGACCAGGTCAAAAAGAGATATTGTTTTCTAGGTACCTACGTTCATTGACTCACTAGTGTTAAAACCACAATGTGACCTTCAAGACACACTACGTGCTCCAAGGGTGCCACTCGCCTGCATTCATGTTTCATTTACACGACGTGTCTTTCAAGATGCACTACGTGATCCAAAGGTTCCATTTGTCTTTTGAATGATTTTGGTAGACGTCCGCCCTTGGAGTCAATACTCCGTTGGACGACCTTGTGGGATACTAATGGCCTCTAAGGAATAAGAACCCTGTCTTATTGTGCACCCATTAGAATCATCATGAGTGACTATCACAGTCTGCCCTCACAACAACATGGATCTCTCAAACTAGGTAATCGTTAACCTACAGTTCAAGCCATGGCGGGAGTGCTAATAGGCTATGGCAGGATTGCTGCCACACCTCTCCCTCAATATATCTAGTTGTCATGCATGACCCCTTTACTCCAAATCTGAGTTTGGTTAGCAAGCTATTGTTAGCCTGCATCCATCAACGAAACATGTCAGCGATCCAAAATCAACATCATAATATACTAGTCATATGTCACATATGCAATAACAAAATGCTCAAACCATAAAAAATCCACTCCTTGACTCGATCCGGAGTCCAAGGAGGTCCATCGATGCCATCGACATCCTCAATCAGTCTAGAGTCCTGCACACTCAGTAGAACCCAGTCAATAACACATGTCAATACAATATAATCAAATAGCATATCATCGTATCCACAACATTATCATAATCCATAAGAGAAACAATCAATCATATAAGGAACTAGATCATTTTCACGCAAGTATCCTCAAAGAATAAGTCCAATCATGTGTGCGCAAGAGCAGGATGTTACAATTTTCTTCTCTTGAGTAGAAGGGTTTCCCAGTATATTTCTTGTGTTCTTGTGAATGGTACTTCTTCTTGTGATCTTGGTTATTGCAACACTTGTAAATTGTGTAGTTGGATTTGTTTATGGTTCAAGTAAATTCTAAAATGAAATAAACCTCATACTTTATCCCAACATAGTGAAAATTCAACAAAGATCTCCAGAGCCTTGTCATGCAAGGTCATGTAAAACATATTTTTTTTTGAAAAACAATCTGATAATTAAATTAAAATAATATGAAAGATGTAGGTTTCAATCAAATGGTAGAAACTATTTAACATATTCAAAAATACCTGGGATTTGTTGTATCTTCAAGGGAACCAAGTTTTCATCCACAAACAAGTTGATGGAGAGTGTTCCTGAGCTTTGAAAATGTGTTTCCCCATGATAACAATGTTGATATGGCTGTGCAGAACCAATATCCTCATGAGATTCACCTTGTATACCCTCATGAGCATGGTATAGCGTGTGTGGTGGGGGTGTCTCATGGGCCCTAGGAGTTTTAGTCTTCTCACCCACAGACGGAGAGTCAAATAGCCTCCCAGGTATGTGGCTCGTGCTAGTACGTTGTGGGGTTTGTGCATCACTACCATTAATAGCGTCCCCACGACTAGGTTCTTCCCCAAGCAACGAATGGAAAATTGCCTATAGAAAGAAAATGTTAGAGTATTGCTTATATAATGGTAACATACAAAAATTTCATAAATCAATATATCTCTGAAATAGTTTTTTTTTTTCAAATTGCGCTTACCCCAAATTGTTCTATATCCTATCTTAAAATTTCCATCCTTTTTTTTCTCTCCTCTGTAAGTGGCTTAAACTTAACCAATTCAATGTATTCCATATTTTCCTTTCTCAAGTCCTTTTTAATTGTTTCCACCAGGTTCAACGAATAATATATTTCATTCAATAGATCATCCTGCTCCGACGGTGTGCTCGTATACATCAACAAATAAACATGTTAATTAAATTATTTTAAGCAATAATTGATATGAAAGTCACTATTATACCTACTCTGAGCTAGCCAGTGCCTTCCCACAATCACCCTGCCACATTATAAGATGCATGACAATTTAGAATGTTATTAGAAAATAATCTAAGAAGCATGAGCTATTAAAATGTCTATTTTCGATATAAAAAGGAAAACATTAATTACAGGTTTGGTATACTGGTAGAATGTGTTTAACCCCATAATAACAGTGCTTCCATCGATTCGATTCAAATCGTAATCGATCAACAAATCTTCCCCTACAACTATTGTTTTCGTTGCACATACGAATATTTGATTTCCTTCACAACCCTCAAATATACAATTGAGATAATTTCTTGTTGTCCCTGGTCTTGCACTGTTAATAATCCCTACAATATTTCTCGACACCTTTGGCCTTCCCTCAATATACACCGTCGCTTCTTTATTTTGATCATTGTCTTTTAGTTGTATGTAATTTGCAGTGACTTCATATCTCCTCATACTTGGCATATATCGGATCAACCTCAACCAATATCCATAGTTGTAGTATGGTTTGACATACTCCATCAACTCAACAAGTTCTCCATCTTTCACAATTCTGCCATCCATTTAGAATAGGCCCGGACCATGTATGGACGATGGAGAAATGAAAAAAATCCTCTCATTAACACAGAAGTCAGTGTCCAACTAAGAAAGTTCATTGGGTACCCATGGTCTCAATAGATGTTTGTACCTCAAAGGAACTTCGATGTCACTTATGCTCTCATCATCATATGAACATGAACCTCTTTCAACAACAAAGAATTCCATGCGTTTACGGAATTTTCTTCTAACATTTTGACCTCTAGTTGACCTCCCCCTATTAGATGTGTTGGACGTCATAACACTTTCCCCCCTCCCTCCAGAAATTCCCTCACTCGAGGATGATAGGTCTGATAGGTACCTATTCGGTTGTATATACACTCCATTGAATGAGAAAATATAGTTAGTGATGATATGATTGAAATGGCAATGGAAATGGTAAGAACAAAGCACCAAGCATCTTGTTCATTTCTTTGACCAAATGTAATGAATGGGAAAATGGGTGATTATCAATTGTTGGGTTTGAACATTTGATGTAGAATATAGTTTACCTACAATTTTGTTGGGAATTGTCCTTGCCACCACAACCAATCAAACCGAGCAGTTAAACTAGATTTTCACAAAGCCATTTCTTCATGGTAATGAATTCACATTGGTGAAGCTTGATTTTGGGTCGAGAGTAATTGCAGAGAATTTCACGTTTCTTATTTTGCAATGAAGATATGTCTTGGTAAGATAGACAATCTGTCATGGGCCTACCATTTATGGATCATAATGGTATGAGAGTGTTTAGCTACAATAATTTGATGAAGACATTTCTCTTGTCTTATTCCAAAATTGGTCTCCTCAAGATGCATGGTTCATTCTTAACAATATAAATTTACATGTGAAACATTCATCTTCCATAGCAATGATATGAATGGTTGGCTCAGGAAAATCTACATTTCTATCATGTATACTTGGAGAGATGGAAAAAAGTCAAAGGAACTACGAAGGAAAGTGGGAACATAACTTTGGAAAGAGGGAGATAATGTTCTCTTAGAGATGTAGAGTTGGTGTTGTAAACTTAATGATGCATCCTACACTTCATTGTTGCATGATTATGCAAATGCGGAAAGTTATAGAACAAAATAAGACTCTTGCAGACAAAATATGTAGGCATGATTTATCCCGGTGGAATCTACATCTCCTTGAGGGACTTGTGATAGTCTACGACAAATGTAACTTTCCTAGAGAAACAATA
>JZKD02S2296101.1:43729-63186 GCA_000966675.3 Picea glauca | reverse complement strand
AAATTATGATCAACACAATGATAACACATCCAAAAAAACAAAAAATGCAAGTTCTTTGTAAATTCTATACAAAATTAATATGTTTGAACTATATGTAAGTTTAACTAATATGTATTGGTTAGTGTGTGTCATGCAGAGCCACAAAATGAGGAAGCTCGATAAGATTCTTTGTAATCCAAGTACAGAAGAACGTAAAACCTTGATGAAAAAATTGCAAAATGATGAATCAATTGAATGAAAAAATATTATTCAATATGAGTTCTTTTTTTAATTTTCATTAATAATATACTTAAGAATATTAGATAACATGTTTCAAGCAATCTATTAATTCACATATGCTTAATGTTCTACAGGGACCTACAACGGAGGAACAAAATGTCGTACTAAGAAAATAGAAATTATAGAAGATGTAAATGATGATGAATTGGTTCTTATCTCATTTGGAGTGGTGCTAGAGGTTAATGAAAGGGGGGGTAAATTTTACAAAATTATGAGGGATATAGTGGAATGAACATAAATATGTACATTCCACTTACAATACATAAATCAATCCAATGATTCCAAGAACTAGGTTATATCTAAACTACAAGAAGTGTTTCCAGAGCAACATGGTCAATGAGACCTATCAGACTTGCAATAAAAAAAAACATACAACAACAACAACAACAACAAAAGTCAAAAAGTAATATTCCTAGAAATGTTTTTCTAGAATATGTATATATTACTACAAAACATTCCTTTATTAGTATCAAATTTGTTATATTTAGTTTTCATATATCAATATAAAAATAGCTTAATGTCATGTTACTTTTTTTTAGGAAGATTATGAAAATCCCAAATGATCAACAATATGATATCTAAAATATGCCAGTAGGAATGTCCAAAAAAATGTAGAAGGAGATGGTCAAAGAAATGGACATAATTGCATCGCAGGAGGAGTCATCTCAACAACAATGTGCTTCAAATGTATGAAATCGTTGAATTTTTCTATTAGGTACATATAGATAAATAATTTAGCATTAAATATTAATTTTCAAGTATTTTCTTGCGGAAAAGAAAACAAAATGGAACCCGTTCAACACATAAAACAGGATGACAAGGAAGAAAAGGGTTGATAGCAAAGTTTGTGAGTAATTTCATTTTTAAGTTGTTTTACAACAACTATCCTTGAATGTATTCAAACATATGATAGCATACAAAGAAGAGTCATCGTAAGAATTGATTGACATTGGGTTAAGTATGGGTTGTGAGTATATGTTGGCATATCAAAATTTAATTTTGGAATTTGTAAGTATCTATGTTGTTTTACTTCTCTCATTTTATAATTAATGGAACAAAAAAAATCCTTTATAATAAATCTATGATTTATTATGGGGTATAAAACTTGCAGGAAACAAAGTATGGACATGTGTCAACATAAGAGTTGTTGAAAAAAGGCATGATATTTCGTTTTGAAAGAATGTGTATCATCCAGAACTCAATTCTTTCTATGGTACATCGTTTTTCAATTTACATTCATGTATATTATTTATTTCAATTTTCATTATTCTCACCAATGTAGATACACTCATTACACTTTATTTTTATTTTTGAAGATGAAAATTGAAGAAAAGGAAAAAAATTGAGGCAATCAACAAAACATTCGGCCAAATAACCCAAGTCATGGAAGTAGCTCGAGCACTGACAACAGTTCCAACAAATAATGATGATCAATATATTTGGATATCAATGCAAGCTATTGTATTTTTTGAAATAATTGTCTGTGAAAATCATACATTTTGTTTAATGTAATGGACTTAGTGTTCCAATTGAAAGACAAGGGGTTACCAATAAGTGTCTCATTTTGTATGACAAAGAGCCTCTTATGCATATATAATAAAATAGGTTTTATTTTATTCTATTGTGTTGTCCAATGTCGTTGTGTAATGTGACATCATTGATTAAATATTATAATGAAGAAATGTGAAATCTCATGATATAACAAATTAATCCAAACATCGTATCCAAATGCACTACTCAGAATTTAATTTATATGAATACTATTATAAGATATATGCCATTTTTTTCATTAACAATAGAATTAAAAATAGCAATAATTGCATTGTCACAGGTCGATGTTTCTAAAAAAGGAAAATGAACATCAATGTGTTTAATGCTAAAAAAAACTGGTGTTGTAACAAAATGTGCACCAATGTGTTTAATGCCAAAAACACTAGTGCTATAACAAAATGTGCATTGTTGTTGTAATACAACGAACCAACATTGATCGTAATACTATTTTAACAACAACAATTATAATAATAAAAATCAGTCTTTCGATGCATTTAATTAAAATGGCGCATTGATGCTTCTGTATCATACTTCCGCATCGATGCATTCTAAATTCCATGCATCGATCGGGTTTGTATTGTAATTCACCGGGGCATGGTATCATAGATTCGACCGATGCATTGTTATTATTAAAGAACTGATGCGTTCTTATTTATAAGAGCATCGGTGCCCCAATTTTTGTTTGTCTGCCCCAGTGCTTTCGGTGAAATGTAAACATCAGTGCTTTAAGTTTGAGAATGCACCGGTGTGTATACACCATGAAGCACACTTCATAGAAAAACAAATGCTAAAACCTTTGGCCGCGCATATTTTTTTAGTTATAATGAATTTCCATTAGAATCTCCACAAAAACATCCACTACCAAAAATGGATGTTTTAGCGAAGGTTTTTTTGACAATTTTTTCCAATTTTGTAACACTAAAAACCTCCGATATAACCTCCGCTACGAGGTATTTTCTCTGTAGTGTGATAAAACCCTAAACATCCAAAACCCTAACCCCGAGAGATGAAACACCAAAATTTTTGTGGGCCCCGATGGGGCTAGTTGATACATCAACTTCCCGAGGGTGTAACTTTTTCATATGATCTTTGTTTGGGGCACTCGTTACACCATTGGAAAGGTATAGTCAAGGAATACATATGTTGTTTGTCCTAGCATGCCCCTCTGACAATATGATAGTCGTTGTCAAGCCCAAAAAACATCATTTAGGGCCTCAAAACGACCCCGAAAGTTTGGGACCCGAAAAACTGTAAAACAAATTGCCAAAATGGAAACTCTTATTTGAGCCAGTGGAATAGGTGGGTAGCCCTCGATCTCCACCTAAATCAATATAAAAGTTTTATTAGTATTCACACTTTTTGTAGAGTTAAAGCTACAACAAATTGAATAATATTATTGAAGAGAAGACATGGAAGATGGAAAAAGACGTACCATCTATGAAGAAGAAGTTAGAGGCATGAATATTGACATAGAAGAGACAGAGTATAACAAGTATATAAATAGAATGGAGTTACTAGAGCTGGTAGCAATTATAAGGATCTTGAAGATGGAGGTGTAGAGTTGTAGAACGAATAATGAGAGGATGCTAAAATCTCAAAAGGAGCAAAATCAATTGAACACTCAACTACTACATAGCTTAAATCATTTGTAAAAGGAAATGAAGAATGGATTAGGTTCAATGTATGAGGAAGGAGGTAGATTCCATTCAAGAAGAGAAAACCATGAAATATCTAGACACTAAAGAAGTGCTACCAAAACTTGAAAAGCATCATTACTTACCAACACATTCAACAAATCCATATGCAAATGAAAAATCACAGAGGAACCTAGAAATGTCTCCATTTAGACATCAAAGGGGAAGGTATGGGAAAAAAAGTTGCAAGGAGAGACATCAAGCCACCAACCTTCTATGGAGTAAACAATATGGGAGAGGAATTTGAAGCTTGGTTGTTGGGAATAAGGAAGTACTTTCAACTACATAACTACTCATCCAATCTAGAAGCTAGAATTGACATATACAACCTCCATGGGAAAGCTTCTATTTGGTGAGACCAAATGAAACAATTTAAGCACATCGATGAGAGGAGAATCAATTGTAGAAGTATTTGTAGCAGCAGTTTCATTCTAAGCACTACTATGACAATAAGATGTAGGAATTTTTCAAACTCGAGTTGGGCAATATGACTATGGGAGAATATGAAAAGAAGATTTTGGAGATGTCAAGGTATGTTAGTTATGTTAGCATCAGAAGTCACTCCTAGATTGTAGCAGGAGCAGAGCCTGAAACCCATCAGTTTATGTCACGATTTGTTTATCAAGGGTGATCGAAAGAGAGTAGACTCGGAATGATATCGTTTTAACTCAGAATCCTGAACTGAACTATGTATGAACAGGTTAGGTCTTAGTCTAACTTCAGTCAATAGGTTGTAGTAAGGGTAAGTAGGAGGAAGACATTAACGAGAAAATGTAGAGGTCGACTGAAGACGCCAGGCCTTTCAACAACCCAAGGATGAATTATTTAAACACGAGAACTCCTAGAATTTAAATCAAATGGAAACTAAGGAATATCACAACGTTACAACAAATCATTTATCATAACACAGTCAAAATGGTTCATGTGAATCTGTCAATCATGAAATCCTTAGCATCAGAAGGAAAATAGAGTAAATAAGAAAGATGACTACCATTTAAACAAGAAATCTGGATGCACATACATGATTAGAGAAACCGGTGCTTCATCAAAACCATACAAAAGGGAGCTTAGCTCTACCAACGATGCTTTACAAAATGGAAAAATTGCCTACATATACCCAAAGAAAATAACAATAGAAAAACCAAGACTTCTTCATTAACAACATTACGTCTGCATGTTTACTAGCAGACTGCACCTGCAGTCTCTAGATGGTCGTGCACTTATGTCAGACGCAATCGGACTCCTAGCACCCCGCAGAACAATTGACCTGTCTCGTGTCCTTTTCTAGGCTTTCCATTTATAATGGAGACGATGTCTAACTACCACAAACAACTTCAATAACTGCCTCCTTGGGGTTGGGAACAACCTGGTCAACTCTACCTTTCGGGACGTGGAGGTCTTCTCACGGTGCCACTTGGATCTGCCAACCGACTGCTTGGAAAGACTTGTAGGAGGATGTGATAAAAGGGGCATAATATAGGAAGCAATGTAAGAGAAAAGGTCAGGTGGGGATGATTTGGCATGCTCATCATAGCAGAGGGAAGGGAAGTTACCAAGGAAGTGACAGGGGCGAGACACATGACAGGGTGCAGGAGGGTGATAGACGAAAGGAGGAAAGGTGACGGGATATGACTGTTCGAGGGAGGACATGTCGCTTATGGTGGGATGACGTGGAAGGGAGTGGGACAGGTGTTGGAAGGCAAGAGGGAGCGAAAGGGGATAAGGTGTGTCAGGAGGGCACTGAGTGGAGGTGATATATGGAGTGGAAGACAGATGGAAAAAGGTGGACGATGGAGGAAATCAGATATGTGACAAGGGGGGGGGCGCTTTAAGATACCAATTCTGGACCCCCCCCACCCTATTAAAGGTAGATAGGCAAAGGGGGTCCGGAATCCAACCCTAACCATAGGTTCGGGCTCCCCAATCCAGACCATTGAGAGATGTGGGTCTAATTCCAGACCCCTACCCCCCCTCTTTAAAGGTAGAATGACGAGGGGGCTCCGGAATCCAACCTTGACCGTAGATCTGAGCACGCAGATTATGGCCGCCCAGATCTGCCTACTGCTTAACCAAATGTGCATTTTCACCCCAACCTAGGGTAAGTGGGGTTTTACCCCACTTCTTCACATTTTACGCCATGGGCTCGAATCTTGGAGAGAAAACACCCCCCTTACAAGAATTGGTGTTAACAAGTTATATTAACTATGAGAAGGAAAATATACAGAGATTCCTAAGTAGGTTCCTTACATTGAAAAAAGATAAAATTTATTTTGATGAACCTAAGACCCTTGAATAGACAATTAGGAATTCCAAATACTTGTATGACTAGAGCAAAGGCAAAGAAAATTTTTAGAAGTCTTAGAGAGAAAAGAAAAAGGACAAGCAAGATCAGAGGAAGAAGGGATTTCAACCTCCTTTATTCAATAATAGTCCTAATACATATAAGCAAACTAAGCCATCTCAGAGTGGATCTAAGATGGAAGAATCCTTGGGAAAAAGGGAAAGATAACTAATAAAATATTGGGGGATATGAAGGAGACCATTTGTAAAGAGATTTTCACCAAAAGGAAGGTAGAATAAGGGATTCACACAACTTGCAAGAGGAAAATAGAGTGGAAAATGTGGGAAAGAACATCCCTAGAATATATGATGACTTGGAAAATTGACAGGAAAATCATCAGTCAAATGTGATTGAGGTTGAAGGTAAGATTACTAATCAACCTATTGTAATTTTAATTTATTTCGGAGCAAGTCATAGTCTCATTGCCCTAAATTTGGTTAAAATATTTCATTTGAAAAGAAGCAAGCACGATAAATTAATGTTGATTTAATTGGCTACTATAACTAAAAGGAAAATTAAGGATATTTTCAAATTCTTCCCATACGATGTGGATGGTGTTAGCACTATTTCAAACATGAACATAATACCACTTGGTTCATATGATGTTCTTATTGGAATGGATTGGTTGTATTCACATCATGTTGTCCTAAATTTTCATAATAATACTTCCACTTGTCTTGATTCAAGAAGGAAAGAAAGGGGCAGTGAAATGAATTCACAAAGCCATTTCTATAAGGGATATTTCATCATTACAACCAAACAAATGCTACAGGAAAGGGTGTCAATTGTATACATCTGATGTGGAAGATCCATGAATGTGTATAAGACCAAATATTGAGGTGTTTGTGGTGTTGCAGGAGTATGAAGATGTATTTGGGGATACACTAGGTTTACCATGAAAAATAGATATTGATTCTCTATTAATTTAATTCTTGGAGCTGCTCTAGTATCTTAGACTCCATACAAAATCAATACACCCGAATTGAAAGAGATACAAATGCAATTAAAAGAATTTTTAAAGAAGGGGTATATATGCCCAAGTGTCTCTCCTTGGGGAGCACCAATACTCTTTGTAAAACATAAAGATGGGTCTTTGCAACTATGTATTAATTTTAGATAGTTGAACAAGGACACTATGAGAAATAAATATTATATGCCAAGAATTGATGACCTATCTGATCAATTGAGAGGAAAAAATAAATTTTTGAAGATATATTTGAGGTCAAGATACCATCAGATAAGGATATAGGATGAAGACATCAGTAATAAAAATTTCAAAACCAAGCATGGGAATTGTAAATTTGCAGTGGTGGCATTTGGAATGATAAATGAACTATCTATTTCATGTGCCTAATGAATGGAATATTTAGAAATTACTTGGATAATTTTGCCACTATATTCCTAGATGACATTCTTATTTATTCAAACTCAGAGGAGGAGCATGAAGAGAACTTGAGGTTAAGCCTCCACATTTCCCTGTGGTTCGTTGTACACATCATATGAGTTCGCATTGGTGGTGGACCTGATAGCTCCTTATTGCTTCTTAGACAAAAAAAAGGTCAAATTATTTTTCTATATAAGACATTCATGGGATTACCTCTCGCAATAAAAAGGTAAAGTCTAAGCGGAACCATTTGACGATCGGTTTGGAACACATCGGGATCCTGCCTACCTGGAAGTGATGGTTACCTAACTTGTAAGATCGTTCAGTAACCGTTTGTACTTCAAGTGCTAATGGATCATCAATTGTATGTGAATTTTATCAGAGGAAAATCCATTACTTGGGGCACATCATCTCTAAGGAATAACAATAGATCCAAAGAAAATTATAGTTATTAGGAAGGGCTTATACCTAAGAACATAGACAAGTTAAGTTCATTCATGGGGATTGCTAGTGTAACAATCTGTTGGCCCTTGACCAAGTTTTAGGAGATCCTTGGTCAAGTTTGACCTATTTTGGGACTTCGACAGTCTGTTGAAGAAGGAGTGCAAGACGAAGTAAAGATCGTGGGATCTTGACCCCTTTTTGGGTCCTTTTTGGGATTTGGGATTATGTAACGGGGTATGGGATGTCGACCCATGGGTTTACCCATGTTTAGACCTATTTTGTAATGTATAAATAGATGTCTAGGCTATGTAAGAGGAGGACAAGATATGCATATATGTGTGATATTGGGCTAAGTGATAAAACGAATGGCGAAGTGCTAGATCTATGTGATTGAAGGACTATAAGTGCTTTGTGCATACTGTGTGAGGCTTGCAGAGCTATGTGCAAGGAGTTGTAAGAATGACGATCTGGCGGAGTGTGCGCAGATCTCCTGTCTTCTACAAAGTAGGATTATGATGCTATGTGCCTATAATAAGCTTGACCGAAGATAATAAAGAAGAAGAGTTGGTGGACGTATCCCTAGGGTGGGGGTGAACCACGTAAATGTTGTGTTGCTATGCTTTGTGCAATGTATTGATGTGTTTATGTCTTTACTTGCTAAGTGCTTTGATATATATAGATAGGTCTGTATATGTTTTGTGCTAATGATGTATATGGATGTTATATCTAACTTATGTGAAAGTGCTTAGTTCTTGAATATGCTAGATCTAATATACCTCTCGATGATAGTGCCTAAATACATCAAATCTGAGTGAATGATGTGATGCTCTGTTTTGTCTGCGCAATAGAATAGTGGTTAAATATTGATGAACCGTCAATGCTAAGTGCTCTTTTAAGTATTATAATCACTGATATGTGTCATGGGTAAGGTTGCAGACACCTAATTCCTGCACCCACCCCTGCCTCTACCTCAGGTGATACTTCATCTTCTTCGCAGGTGTTGCCGAAAGGGTTGGTAGTTAGGGTTTTGTTGGTGTGTTGTTGTAGAATTGAACCCTGGGTCTGCCCCTGAGTCAACAAATGGTTTTGTTGTCGGGACCTAAAACTGTGATTGTTGGGAACTAAGGAAGAAGAAGCTTTGTGAAAAGATCTGAACTGAAACTGTGGAAGCTTTGTGCATAGATATGTCACTCTAGTGCACAGTATTTTTCTTGAGTTATAAAATTCTATGCTAAAGAAAAGAGGTCTGATCTGAAGAAAAGAGGTCAGATCTGAAGAGAAGAGGTCAGATATGAAGAAAAGAAGTAAGATATGCAAGCTCTGTGCTCTGATAAAGGTAAGAATACTGAAAAGTTCTAGATCTGAAAGATTTGTGCTCTGTAGAAGTAAGATAAGTGGAACTTTTTGTTTCAAAATTATGGATCTAGGTATGTTTGATAGATTATGTCCTAGATTGAAAACTAGGGCACTAATAGATGAAAGAAGGTTTGATATGCGTAGATCTAATAAGAATAGTGAAAGATATATTATACTTGTGCATAGAAAGAATGTTTGGACTAACAAGTATATGCAGGATCCTAGAAAGAAATGTTTACAGGTTAGCTACTATGATCCTAGCGCACAGTACAGAAAGAACTGGGAATCATTTAAAAGAAAGAGAGGATTAACCCTCTGTTACAGTTGTAGAAAACTAGGACATCTTGCTAAGGAATGCCCTGGGAGAAGATCTAGTTGTCTTTGTTACAAAGCTATGGACCATGAAGTATTGGATTGCCCTAGAATGATTGATAAGCTTGAAGGAATGAACATGAGACAAGAAAACCCTAAGGCAGGTCCAGAAACTATGATAATGACAGAACCCCAGAAAGAATCCGAGAAAGTATTGCTACAGATAAGAGAACCACTGAATGACCACCGACATGTCAGCTTATCGGAGACCTTCAAAGAAAAAGAATGCCTTGAAGCAATAATATGAGACTTCAACATTGACTGTGTTCTAGATGAGGAAACACAAGTGAATATCATGACAGAAAGAACTTGAGAACTTTTAGAGAATCCTACCATGACTCCTTCATTGGGCGGAATAGGTCTATTTAGAGGAAAGATGATAAACCTATGCGGAAAGCTCACTGAGATATCTATGAATGCCAATGGAAATTCGACAGAGGAAGATTTTGAGATTATTAGATTTATTAAGAACAACGCCCCATTTACCATGTTACTAGGAAAACCTTGGATTGAAAAAGATCAGGCCGGAAGGAAAGAAGAAGAAGAAATTTTAGAGCAGAAGAAGCAAGAGTTAAAAGATTTCATGACTAGAAGGATCACACACTTGATTGAAGAATAGATCGAAGCTATTTAACACCAAAGACTTGGATGTCAAAGTTGCAAGAACACTAGATGACCCTTAGAAGATTGAAGTATCTATTCTAGATAAAGAATAAGTGTCACCCTCGAATATTAGGAAAGAATCTCAACATCGTGAAGTAACTATGCCAAAAAGAGATAAGAATCAGAATGGAAAAAGGAATACCAAGATGAAGCTCACTAGGAAGAAGGGTAGAAATCTAATTAAGAAGAGAGCTAAGCTCGACAAGTTACAGAAGGTTCCAGAGGGAACTTCGCAGAGGGAAAATTTTCAAAATTGGAACTTCGTCGGTATAACAGAACAACATCACATGGCACTTCGCCATGGAGAAGTAATATAGCCATTGGGACCAATATAATCGTTTGACTGACCCTCCGAACGGGTAGAAAGGAAATTATGGTTTGCCACCAGACCGTTGGACCGTGTTGTAACAGACATAACATAGTTAATGAAGGCTTATCGCCCGTTGCAAGAGATCCATTCCCAAGTTTTCTATTTATCTCATCGTGCCATGCCCCGAGAACACTTTTTCTAACCGTGAATCTGATCCCACAGACTCACTGATTTTACACAGTGATCATTGCGCTATTGCCTTCTATCGTATTGCAGTGTCTAAATTACTCCCTGAACCCGAGATTTTCAACCCCGAGCATGTAGGTCGGACAAATTCAGCGCTGTAGAGAAAATTGTCAAAGAAGTTTTGATAGACCTCGTGACTGAAAGAGTCATGTCAATGTATGTAGGTGTACAAGATTCATCGAAAATAACGATGCAAGCCTCTTCGTCGATTGCTCGCGGAGCCGAGCCATCCCAACCATCAGCAGAAAAGAGAACCAAGCATAAAGACGACCTTGCAAATGCAAAACTGATTCCAACCATATTTCCTGATTAAATCCCGCCTTATGTTGGCGCGGTGAATTGTGATAATGTGTCACGAGATTTTGAATACACCATAAGTACTGCGTACCTCTCGAAGGGGATACACGCAGTTCGAGCAAACTAGGACAAGATCGCAACACTAAAGTTCAACGAATTTAACCTTGGAGATCGCAATATCTATGGCATGCTTGCCCCATACAAGTACTTGACCAGAACTAAAGGAAATAGCTCAAAGATAATCCCTCAATAGTAGACTATGGACCTCGCGTAGTCCACCCTTTTCAATGTAATGAAGATCCCACACTTTGGAAGACACTAGGAAGTCAACACCTATTTCAAGCTGCTACTGTCATGTTACCATGGTGGCTACTTATGGCTAGACTATCACATTACAGTTGACCCAACACTGATCCATAGGATCACTGGCCTAAGTATGCAAGGACTTGACCCGTACGACTTTTATCCAGGAAAATCCTTAGATCGTGCACTTGCACAGAAGATCAAGGACACTTATGGGGATGTTGAGAAGGGAACAAGAGGCTACAAGGTAGCTTCCATCCAGATTGGCACAGTGCGCCTTTCATGTCAAATAATAGCTGGAAATTTAGTAAGGAATAACCGACCTACGCAGGTCACCGAATTTGTTGTTGACCTCGCAGGGAAGTGCGCGGAAGGCATACAGATGAACTGGGTGAAGTACCTAGTTAACCAGTTGGATCTAGATTACCGAGAAGCACAAGATCAGGGTTATGAATTTCATTTCAGCTGGATTCTAGTCCTCATTGCATTTGTTTCCTGGGAGATGCCGAAAGGAGTGACCTTTCCCGACATAGAGCTATTCGAACCACTTGTCGCGAAGTTCGCTACCCTGTGGTATTGAAAAAATATGAAAAAATAGTGGTAGTCGAATGTTGTGTTCCATACATACTACCTCCAGCTAAAGCGAGCCATCGAAGTCGATCCTTGCATGACTCCAAACACCTTACAGAGGTTCTGACCACTGATGAATTTCAACACAGATCGACACTTCACCTACATTACAATGTGGGTAGATGAACATAAAGAACATCTCCAGACATATTATAAGCTTACAGAAGAAGATCTAGAGGAAATCACAAAGGAATGGTCCACTGACCTTATTATCCCCACCAACCCCACAGAGATATCTGATATTGACAGCCCCAAGGACACCCATAAAGAACATAATACACCTGGGCAAAAGAAGAATGAGGAGGTCCAAAACTTAAGCAGCACCTTAGGGAAGACTGCTTCCATGTCACTTGATGGAGGTGGTGGTGACAAAGTAGAAGCTGAATAGAGGCCCAACGAAGTAACACCACCCAGAGACGAGGAGGATCCCTTGAAGAAGAGGAAGTTTTCCCACCTGAAACCTTCTTCCCGGAAGAAGTCGAAATCTACCATGACCAAAATACAGACCGTCCTCACCTCCGACGATTTTGACTTCATCATAGCGGCCTTGAACGATGCTTCACTGGAAATAGGAGACAAACAAGAAACCAAGAAGGAATAAATGTATGATAGGATTGAAGTCAAACTTTGATGGGTTCAGTAATCCCTTCAGTCCAGTTGTGCAATCTCCACTGTGCCAGGAGAACCAGAGTTGGGAGATAAGCCAACCCAACTCCACCGACTAGCTGATATAGTCGAAGCTCACCTTCAACGAGCACAAGAGGAAACAGAACGAGCCACCCAGGCTTTGACACAAGTACAAGGAGTACTTTTCGAACAACGTCGAGCTGAAGAACAGGAAAATAGTGCTCTCCAAGAAAATTTCGATGAAGAAAAAGAACAGATACAACAAAGAAACTAACAGTTGCTTGCAGAGAAACTCACAGTGTAAGAAGCGGTCAACAGAGCACTTCGCTCTATGACAATCATCGAAATAAAGGCATAGGATTGACTCATGCAGCAAGTCAAACAACTCATAGAAGTTATCCAGCAGTTACAACAATGTATCATAGAATTAGAGCTCTGCGCAGTGCCCGAGACTCCACAGGATGTAAGGGACCAAAGATAAGCAACTGCTCGAAGCGCAGTTGAGAGAATAAAATCCCTTACTATGGAATGTAAGCAACTTATCGATCATAGTGACTAGACCTACGAGCAACTCACAGAGAATCCAAAACTGAAGGAAGTGGAGTCGCAACTCCAAGAGGCGGAGTATCAAGCTAAAATGATACAGGCATAGATGAAGCCCCTGTCAATTGTGGAAAGAATGAAGTGCTCCCAAGAATGAAGCGCTCCAAAGAAGCTCGATATGTTGTCTCAAACTAAATATCAAAGGAGATTTTGAGTTCACTATTATTGGTATGTTTTTTGATAATTTAATGTGTTAGGAGTGGCATCGTCGACTATACATGTGCCTCTGAGCTCTGTTTTTCTCAGCATGATGTAATGCGGAATTTAGCCTTGCGTCTGGAAAACAAGGATAGTATCATCAATCGTAAGAGGCTTTTCATGCCTCGGAAGGAGAATAATATTCCCACAGAATGACTAAGGACTCTCACAAATCAATCGTCTGACGCTCAGTTTCTTTCAATTCATACAGGTCAAGCTGCTCCTCATAAAACATGCTTTCTTTCCCTTACCTAATCATTGAATATTAATTAGTTGTATTCCCCAATTTTCCAAGTTTATTAAGGTGTTTTACAAGCATTTTTATCAAGATAATACCTTGACTTTTTAATCAAAACTTTATTATTGAAATGTTAAATTCCTATAAAACCTTCATTGTTGAAGGCCATAAATTTAGACATAACATTTTTTGACGAGTAATATAGATACTCAAAATGTAAAAAAAAATTGTTGGACGGGTAAAGAGGAATCCAAATTCCAACACTGGGTGGGAGTGAGCAACAACAGTTTGGGTAAAGTTTAAAGAATAAGGAAAAATTTGATTAAGCAAAAAAAAGGTTCCCTAAGGAAATGGTCATTTGCCACCATGCCATTAAAGGAATCGCAAGAATATCGTGCGCATATGGTTGTGGGTGAGATAAGGAAATAGATCAGCTCTCAGCTCCAAAAGGGTAAAGAACAATTGAAAAGGAAAAGGAAATTAAGGGTAGCGATCAGATTGATTTGCAATGAGACAAGGGAAACTAAAAGTAGTGGTTCAGTAGGCTCTAGCGATCCCAAGGGAATCTCAGCCAGTAGCAAGAAAAACAAGGTTCGAGGGTTGCACAAAAGGAATGGAGCTAACAAAATTTTTCCAGTGACTTAGATGAGGGGTTTAAGGGGCATCAAGAACCAACTCCTTTCATTACATAGAATATTTTCAAGAAATTTCGATTCGAAATAAGATTTTAGCACAGTTATAACAGAGCTCTAATACATCTATTACAACTTAAAATCATTGTAACCATTGCGACAATACTTCTAGAGAGTACATAGAGAAAAATTTTAACAAAAATTCATAACATAATAAGACTACCGTAACCATTGAGACCATACCTCTAGAGATTACATCCAAAAAATTTTAACAAAATTCACAACTTAACAAGATTACCATAATCGTTGGATGGACTTGTTGATGTTCTTCGATTGTTGGCGATCCTCCTTGCTCCCACTTGCTAATCGTTCAGACCTCACCAGTACCTCCCATCCAACGCTAGGGGTACTCTTCTTCCCCCTGAGCCCCCCGAGCCACAAAGGGGCCACGCACACAAAAGCCATAGAAAATCTAGCTCCCATCTCGCCTCGCAAGGTCGAGCTACCACTTCCTATCAAGTTGGGCATCCCAACTTCCACAAGAAAAATGGGTCCACAAAATATCGACAGTGTAACCTTACGCCTACCAATCGTGATCCATACTCCTCCTCCATCATCCTTTTTATAGATTTTTCTTAGTGTTTAGTTTCCCAAACCCTCATTAGATTCTTTTTTATTAAATTTAATTAAGACAAACCTCCCCTATACACATGTCACCAAATCCCTTAGTTGCACCAGAAAATCAATTTATTAATTAATTAAATTTTCCTATTTCCCTCACCCACCTAAAAGCATTCCTAGAAATGCTCCTTGGTGTCCCATTATTCCCTTACATTTCTTAAATGACTTACGCCTTACTTAAAGCCTAGTTGAGTTCACAAATAGAAAGTTCCAAAGGCTAGATTCCCTGATAAGTTAGACATTCCCCTTTTCTTAAAGTTTCCCCTTTTTCTTTTTAACTAAGTTTAGAATTAGCAAGTTTAGACAAAAACAACCATTTACCCTTTTAATAATTTAATCCTCCATTATAATTTTTACTTTAATAAATAATGTTTGAATTTTCTTTACCCCCTCTTGTTACATGTCTATTTAGTTTTTCTTTGTTCATATGTTCTACTTAGACCTAGGTTTTAATTTCACTAGGTTGGGTGACAGTTTTTAAGGGAACAATTAGTTATTAAACTTTACTCATACCATCATCTATTTTAAGGCCGACCAGGTCCTAAGGAGGCATAGTTTTCTAAGTACTAGGTTTATTAACTTACCCAAGTTAAAACCACAACGTGCCCTTCAAGACGCACTACGTGCTCCAAGGGTTTCTTGCTTGCATTCATGTTTTATTTGTGCGACGTGCCCTTCAAGACGTAGTATGTGCTCCAAGGGTGCCACTCGCCTCTTGTATGATTTTGGTAGACGTCAAACCCCTAGAGTCAATACTCTGTCAGGTGACCTTGTGGGAGACTAAGGGCCTCTAAGGAATAAGGACCCTGCCTTATTGCGTGCCCCATAGAATCATTGTGAGCAACTGTCACAGACTACCCTCACGGCATCATGGATATCTCGAAATAGGTAATCGTTAACCTACAGCTCGAGACATGGAAGGAGTGCTAGTAGACTGTGGTAGGGTTGTTGCCATACCTCTCCCTCAATAACTCTGGTTGTCATGCGTGACCCCTCTACTCCAAATGTGAGTCTGATTAGCAAGTTATCGTCATTCTGCATCCATCAACAAACACGTCAGCAATCCATAAACAACATCATATTATATCATTCATATGTCACATATACGATAACAAAAATACGTAAACCATAAACAGTCCACCCCCTGACTCGATCTGGAGTCCAAGGAGGTCCATCGATGCCATTGACGTCCTCAATCCATCAAAATTCATGTGCACTCAGGAGAAACCAGTCAATAGCACATGTCTATACATAATAACATAACATAACATCATAAATCCCAATCTCAACATAAAAATCCAAAAGTGAAACCGTCAATCATATACTGAACTAAATTACTTGCACGCAAGTGTCCTCAAGGAATAAGTCATATCAGAAGTGCATGCATGAGCAAGATGTTACAGCTAGATACTATAGAATATTTGTAGAAGGATTCTCCAAGATTGCTCATCACATTACACCTTTATAGAAAAAGGGAATTAAATTTGAATGAACACCCAAGTGTAAAGAAATCTTCCAACAGTTAAAGGAATTTCTTACTAGTTCACCCATTCTTAAGATTGCTAACGCAAATGAAGATTTTGTGGTATGTATAGATACTTGCAAAGAGGGACTTGGTGGAGTCCTTCCTTAGAATGGGCATGTGATCTATTACGAATCTAGGAATCTTAAGAAGCATACAAAGATCTATGTTACACATAATAGTACGAAAAAAATAATGCAAACACCCAAAACTATATATCCCCCCAAAACATATAAAATGGACCAAAGGAAGAAAAAAATAAAAAATAAAATACCTGTAATAAACCATATTCACTCTTATCACTTTTAGAGAAGTAGATGTCCCTATGCCAACTTTTCCATAACTTAGGTCCATCTGATCTATTAGACGACCATCTAGATTGTCTTGACCATTTATTCAAGGAATCTAATAGATTACTCTCTCGTGGAAATTAAAAAGTTGGAGCATGTGACTCAAGGAGAGAAGAAATTGCACATGGATTTGAGCACCATCAAAGCCTCACAACTTCCTCACAAGAGGAGGGCTTCTTTATAACAATGCTCATCTTCTTCTTTGTAGGAGTTGATATGCCTTCTTGGTAGCATCATCTTCATTCTTCTATTGCATGTGGCATACATGCACAACTTTCTTCACAGGGGAATCTTCTTTGAGCTTCATGCCCTTGTTCTTTAAGGCCTCAACAAAACATAACATTAGTTACATGATGCAAGTGGATTTTTTAAGCTACCATTTCAGTTTTAAAAGAATGATATGGATGAGGTTGTTAACCCATAACCTCCAACTAGATCAAACCATTAAACCATCGACTAAATCTACAACAAATTCTTCATCATGCAAACATGAAAACATAATTGTAAGATTACATTTGGTATTGTTGATATCTTTTTTAAATTGTCTACCATGAATCAATCTTCAAAACCTTTGAATCCAAGCTCCAAGGATTGGATTCATCATTGTGTTCTTAAATCATCACCAAATACACTCATAACCAAATTGTTCACATGGTATTTCCCCTCACTAAATGCCTTATTTTTCCTCGACTGAGTGGTCTCAAGATTCATATGGTATTCCCCCTTGAGTTGAATTGTTTGTTAAATGCCTTATTTTCCCTGATTGAGTGGTCAAAGGATTCATAGGGTATTTCCCCTTGAGATGAATTGCTCACTAAATGGGTTATTTTCCCTCACGGAGTAATCACAAGATTCATATGGGCTACGCTAATCAAGGTACACTAGTTGAGTAGAGCCATCATCTTTTGAACTATGCTCATGAGCTTCTTTACAAGATTATAGTTCCACATGTTATCCATGCATGCAAATTTGATGGATGTTGAAGCACGGGTCCATGGACTTAAAGTTATTCTTTAAATAAAATAAAATGTAAGGAAGGTAAAGAAGGGGGGCACGTTTTTAGTCTTTGGACATGAAGTATATTATGTAAACAAATTCACGTGTAAATGAGATATTGTCATACATGTTTACACTAATTAAATTTTACAACGTTTATATCAATTTGTTTAGGTAAAATAAGATTATAGTTCAAGTTATAATTTGTTTCCTTTTAAGTTAATAAGGAGATTTGCAAAGCAACAAGTTTATCACATTTTGAGATTTAGTTATTTGTAATGAGAATTAGTTTAGATTGAGTTGTGCGTTGAATGTTGTGTTTTTTTAATTAATTTATTTGTGATAAGAACTGGTTACTATTTAATGTGTTCTTTTTATAGAAGTGAACTTCTCTCCATAGACTTTTTTGTAGCTTAGGTTCGTCTGATTTGTTAGACAACCATTTGGTTTGTCTTGACTATTGATTTAAGGACTTTAACAAATGACTCTCTCATGGAATTTAAGAAAGTGGACGATGTGAGCCAAGGAGAGAAATTCAACATGTAGTTAAGTACCTTCAGAACTACATAGCATGGTAATTTGGTTATGTTGCAGGAATTTGGCACCGAGGGCTCCAGAAGACTGTTGGTTTATGAATACATGCCCAATGGTTCCCTCAATTCATATTCCAAAAAACCCAAATTGATGGAAATGATTAGATTCAAAACAAGGTATTGAACTAGAAAACGCACTTCAGCATCGTAGTGGGGATTGCCCATGGAATCATTTACTTGCACAAGAAGTGCAAGGATTGCATCATCCATTGTGACATCAAACCATAAAACATCCTCTTGGATTCCAATTTCTACCCCAATGTGGTTGATTTCAGGATAGCAAAGCTCCTAGGCAGAGAGTAAACTAAGGTCCTAACAACCATGAGAGGACCCAGAGGGTGCTTAACCCTAGAGTGGATCTCTGGTTGGACGATCACTGCAAAGGCCAACATCTACAACTTCAACATGGCATTGCTCAAATTAATTGTAGGCTAAAGAAACATGGGAAGGGTTTTAGATTCTAGCGAGTTGTTCTTTCCTGCATGGGATGCTACTCAGAGATCCTTGCCTTAAAAGCTATTAGTCTCATTTTCTTTTGGGATCAAGATTCTTCTTCATGCAATAATAACAATGATAATCCATCCACTACACTATAGAACCTCACAATATTCTTCATCTACTTATGTTTTCATCTAAACAAATATCTTATCAGAAGTCGAAAGGATAAAAGAATCATCCTATTATCCCCCTTTTCCATATTTTTTTTTGGATAGGTGAGGTGTACAATCGTATATGAACACACAAACAAGTTTTGGTTAACAAGTGGCTTGGTTCCCCTGCCCTCCTTCAATGAAGGCATTTGGTGTTTTCCCTGGTCCAATGAACCTAACTTGCCATCTTCCTTCTATCTATTATTCATGTTCTCTTCTCTATTGACAATAACGAGGTGATGCCTTGTCTTACATCCCTAGTGGGTTTTTGGCATTGGTTAAACCTTATGTATAGCCAATGATACACCTTGATGTTTTTGGCCCTTTGTTTTTTGTTCGGAAAACCTGTAAACCATTTTTTGTTATTTCATCTTTAGGCCATGCCTACACATGCTTGGAATTACATCAATTTATTTTCAAAATTTCAAGGCACTAGATGTTTGATTATTGTTGTGCTTAAGATTTCCAGTGCTCAAATTCTCTTGTCTCCACTATTT
>JZKD02S2296090.1:22726-34053 GCA_000966675.3 Picea glauca | reverse complement strand
TATGATTTTATTTTTTTTAATTATAATTTATTTATTTTTCTCATTTCATTACCTTCTACATAAATAAATAATAATTTTGTTTCAAAACATAATTTTATAATTCATATTATTTTTAAATATAATACTATAATTTAACATTAAAATATACATTTTCATTCTTATAAACTTTTAAAAAAATTTATTCATTCTTATAAACTTTTAAAAGATTTATGTTTGTTAATTCCACCTACAACAATGAGTAATTGAATCAAATAACCGCTAAATGTATCATTGTTAATTCCACCTACAACTTTACCGCTAATGATAGCATTGATTTTCAAATTAATTTTGTTTAAATTTTATTTTATCCCATGCATGTGTTTCAACTAAATATATTTTGAATAAGGATTCAATATTTTGTACTTCCATTTAACAATATTTAATATGTATTATATTAAAAGAAAAAGCTTCAATGTGTTTGAATATTTTGCATTACTAAGTCTTTCATTGTATACACGTAAAAGTACCCTTCATTTAAATTTTAAATGTGGATAGATAATATAACTTTAATATTTTAATAAAATATTTGCATTGTAACTCTTTCATAATTAACATGTAAACATCAACATTTTTCACCTTCACAAAAACAACTCTTTATAATTTAGAGGTTAGAAGTATAATGTAAACCATTGACATCTTTCCCATTCACAACTTGCATGGCAAATGGAAATCCACATAGCTTTAAGTACATTGTAGACATTAGACATTTGTTATCTTTCATTTATGAATCGATTTCAACTTTTTAATGGGAAGTTCTAATTTTTAAAGATAGTAGAACGTGGCAATATCGTAATACCAACCATTATCCTTTAAGATGCAAAACATACCTTATGGTCTTACACAATGTGAAAAAAAAAATTGGAAAAAAAAATCAGAATTAGGTTTATATAAGATATTTTCAACTATGTGACATAGGTAAGCTTCTATAAGAACTTCATTCTTTTGTACTTTTCGGGGATATGTGAAGGTCTTTTAAGGACGAAACTCTTGATATTATAGTGAAGGTCAAATTTTGATGTTCAAACTTACCAATGTTTGTTGTATGTTGACGAGACAGTTTTTGAAGTCGGTATTGAAGTCGGATTTGACGAGGTTTAGAGGTGGACCCTTCTGGTACCTCCGGGTGCTTTTAATAATGGAAAATGAGGTCAACGCCATGCTCAGTGTGGTTGACGAGGAGCATTGGGAGAGGATAGGATTTTATGCCTCGGTGGATGCGATTAGTGAGTTAAATGCCACTATCTGTCATTCTGGCTGTAGTAATAATGGGATTTATACTTTGGGTTTGACACCTCCAGAGGCTTGCACATTACAACATTCAAATTCTGTTACGGTTCCTTGCTCCTCGAAATCTGTCAATGGGCTTGTAGGCGGTAGTTCTGTGGTTTTTCCTTCAAAAAAGAGCTTGCAGGAACCTGGAGGGGGGTGGATGTTGTCTTGAGGGTAACATAGAGGGCAAAAGATAAAGAGACTGATAAATCTTCCCCTTTAGTTCATACTTTTAGTGGCAGGCGCTCTGTTAAGGTATGGAAACCCAAAAAGCAGAGAAGAAGATTGGTCATGGGGATTGACATCGAACTGGAGGAACCCTGCAACCTGGCACTATGCGCCTTAGTAGCTAGACTGGAATATCGCTCTCGTTTCTCTACTCTGATTAAAGAGTGGGTGCGCCGCTTCTGGGAACCTTTACTAGGATACTTTCCAGAGGTTCTTTCCTTGCCGCGTGGTTGGCTGGATTTTGCTTTTAGGAAAACGGAGGATTCTAAACTAATTCTTGAAAAAATTTGGAGATATGATGGCGGGAGCTTGATGATTAAAAGATGGAGGCTTAGTTTCAACCTTGCCACTGAATATTTTAGTTTCAGACATTTATGGGTGCTCCTCCTGAGCCTTCCATTACAGTTGTGGAACCTTAGAGCTTTGGAGGCAATGGGGAATTGCATTGGTCATTTTATTAGTGTTGATGAATCTGCTTTGAGGTCGACTGATAAAAGGATGGCAAAAATTCTGGTTGAAGTGGATATACATGCGGGACTTTCAGAGATTCTAGAGATTGAATGGCGGGGCCTATTATTTACTCAGCGACTAGATTATTTGGGAATTCCATTTTGTTGTACAAGGCGCAGACGGACTGGTCATCTTAGGAGGGATTGTACCCATGTTCTTAGCTCCTTGGAAGAAGATTTATCCTCGGATGAAGCGCTTGGGGACACTGTCACACAGATGATGAAAGAGTCTGATACCTTGGATTACCCGGGGCTTAGTTAGGAGGACAGTCCTTCTGCATAGGACACTAATTTTGTGGGTAAGTTGAAACTCTTCTTCCCTAAGCTTTATTTCTCTTTATCATCTTGGGAGTGCGATCATTTAAATATATTCTCTTCCCTGAACAAACTGTCGGGAACGAACAATCTTATGATAAGACTACTTTGGTTGAACCTGTCTTGTCTGAGTTGGTTGGGGAAAGTTTTAGAAGCCCTAGTGAGGTTCTGCCCATAGGAGGGGATTCCACATGTTTACCTAATCAATTGGGTAGGGGTGATGATTCATTTTTAGTTCTGGGATATAGCGAGTCGACAGTTATTGATTGTGTTCTAGACAGAATGTTAACTAATCTGATCACTCCTCTTGCTAAAGCCTCTAATCATCTTCCTCTAATGACTTATGTGGGCAATGTCTCATTGGACAGTCAAGCAGATCATGGGGTCTATGGGGCACCAAAGCAAAGTGGCTCTTCCACTTACGCTGACTCTGCATGGTCATGGGGGTTGGGTTTTGAAGTCTCACCTATAAAAACTAGAAGCATCCGGCGGAAGGCAAGGGCTTTTAGCTCCACACCAGATACTCTTCCAGTTACTATTTCGGAACAAGGGGCGCTTAGAGGCATGAAATCCCTGGCCAGGGATAAATCATGATCCTCCTCACCCTAAATATTAGAGGGGTGGGAGGACCCTTGAAATTGGCATCCTTTCGTAGACTAGTGTGTAATTCTTCACCTAACCTCATTTTCCTTCAAGAAATGTTGGTGTTCGTGGAAAAAGCTAGGTCCTTCATGAACAAGATCAAACCCGACTGGTTGGTATGCGTTGTTAGTAATGTGGGGACTTTAGGTGGTCTGTTGGTATCTCAGGATCCAAATTATTTTAATCTTGTGCCTTATTTAAGCATTGGTGGGATTTTTTTGTCAAGAACGTCTCTCATTGGATGGACCCTGTCAGGATCGCAAAGCTTCTGGGAAGCGATGGATGGCTTTGGCTTGTTAAGACACAAAGATTTAATTTTGGTTGGCAATCTGAATTTTACTACTTCCTCCGAGAAAGTTTGGGGACATTCAGCTTTATTTGACCCTTTGGCAGGTTTTTACAAAACACTTTTTCAAAAGAACTGTTTAGTTGACTTTGCACAGGTTGAGCTTGTTCCTACTTGGCGAAATGGTAGAGCTGGTGATGACAGCATTGCAAAATGACTCGACTGAATCTATATTGCAAAGGATCTCCTAACAATTACTCACAGGTTTAGAACCTGGATTGAGTATCCTTATTTGTCGGATCATGCGCCTGTTCTTCTAGAGTTTGGGACTGGTTTCCCGACTGTTGCCTTTCCTTTTAAATTGAATCTTGATTGGGTGAATGATGAATCCTTTGTGGGGATTGTTTGATATGTCTAGAATGATCATAGGCATCTTCTTATTGCAGGAGCTCAGAGACGCTTGGTTGGGAAACTATCGCTCTTAAAAGCTAGAGTTAAAGTCTGGGCTAAAGAGAAACGTCAGAGGGATCAGTCTGAATTGATTAAGATTGAAGAGGCCATTGATTTTAGTTACAAACAAATGAATCTGGGAATCTCAACGGTGGAAGATGCAATTACCATGTCCAATCTTGAAACTGAGAGAAAGCGATTATTGTTGGCAGATGAAGAAACATGGCGTCAAAAGAGTCGGGTGATTTGGATCAAGAGTGGAGATAAGAACATTAAGTTCTTTCATCTTTTTGCCAGTTATAGAAGGATTAAGAAATTTATTTGGGAAATAAAAGATGAACTGGGGGGAACTCATGCAGGTCAAAAAGCCACTAAGGAAGAAGCGGTTAGGTATTTCAAGTCGTTCTTCAGTGATACAAGCCAGATTAATTTAGAAGAGTGGATCGGCTATGTCCGGTTATTTCCAACATTGTAAATGAGGTTGATGTTCAGAACTTAGAAAAGGTAGTGACAAAGGATGAAATTTTTGTTATTCTTAAAGGCTTTGCCAGAGACAAAATCCCTGGTCCTGATGGTTGGACAGTGGAATTTTTTCACAATTTCTTTGATATAGTTGGGCAAGACTTGGTAAATATGGTAAAAGAGATGAGAATAATAGGGGAGGTAATCACCTCGATCAACTCCACCTTTCTAGCTTTGATTCCAAAGGTCAACAAACCCTCATTTTTCAGTGATTATTGGCCAATCGCTCTCTGCAACCTTTGTTACAAAATCATAGCAAAATTCATTGCAAAGAGACTTAGGCCTATTCTCTCCCAGGTGCTCTCAGAGGAACAGTTAGGCTTCCTCAAAGGAAGGAAAATTTTGGATGCTATTGGTACTACACAGGAGTGTCTACATAGCATCAAGTCAAAAAAATTACAAGCTATTATACTAAAACTTGACTTAAAGAAGGCATACGACTGTACCAACTGGGATTTCTTGAGGTTTATCCATCTTCAAAGTGGATTTGGGACCAACACTACAAACTAGATTATGGTTTGTGTCGTCTCCACTTCTTATGCTACTCTAATCAGCAATGAGGCCTCCAAGTTCTTCGAGAGTAGTAGAGGCCTAAGACAGGGATGCTCGCTTTCTCCTTTACTTTTTATTCTTGTCATGGAAGGTCTTAGCCTTTCCTTAAAGAAATCTCAAAATGATGGTCTGCTTACGAGGATTAAGGTGTCCGGATTGATTAAGATTCTCCACCTTTTATTTGTTGATGACATTTTAATTATGTCTAAAGCATCTTCAACTGAATGGGGAAAAATTCAAGAGATTCTTCATGTGTTTTTTTGGGTCTCGGGACTGGTTATTAATATCCAAAAATTCATTCTCTTGCATTCAGGTGTTTCCCCTGAAAACCTTCAGAGTTTAAAATATTTTCTCCTTTATCCTTGTAAAGATCTTTCTTTGGGTTTTAAGTATTTGGGCTACTTCCTGAAATCTGATAGTTATAAATCGGAGGATTGGAAATAGTTAATTGATAAGTTTGAGACGAGGATTAATCATTGGTGTAATAAGTGGCTCACTTTGGGAGGGCGCTATGTGCTAATTAAAGCGGTGCTTGAGAGTCTTCCAGTTTATTGGATGACTATTGCCCATATCTCGCTTTTGGTGCTCCATAAAATCCGTAGTCTAAGTTTTTATTTTCTCTGGTCTAGGATTAAAAACAAGCATCGCTATCATCTTTGTAGTTGGCTTACAATTGCCAAACCAAAACAACTTGGAGGTTGGGGTCTACGGAATATTTTTATTTTCTATAGAGCTCTAGCAATGAACACTATGTGGCATGCTTTGATGAAGCCGGGCATTTGGCATCGGGTAATTAAAGATAAATATTACCCACATGTTCCTGTGGTCTCTTGGATGCGGTCAGTTATAGGTTCTTCATCATATGGATCGCAGTCTTGGAAAAACATTTTAAATACATTACCAGTCATTATTCATTAAATGGTCTTGAAGCCAGGTTCGGGGCATTCTATTATTATCGGGAGAGATGTTATACTTGGTATGGGACAAACTTCATTTATTTCTTTGGATCTGGTACTAGAACTAAACAGAAAGCATATATTTTTCTTATACCATGCGAGTCGGCCCAATACAAGTGGTTTGTTGGGTCATAACTAGTTTAGCAGTACCGAGCTAGGATTGTTGGAAGATCTTTCTTTAGAATGGGAGAGTTACAGAAGGCTCTTACTTGACTCAGGTATTGTCCTAACTGAGAGGAGGGATGAGCTTATTTGGATAGGAGGTGATAATTCTGGTCTTATCATAGTTAAGAATGTTTATGATGCTCTTTCAAACAAATTATGGAGATATAATGTTGGGGGATGGAGAAAGTGTTTATGGAAATGGGAATGCCCCTTGAAACTAAAACTTTTTTGCTGGCTCTTACTGGAAAACAAAATACTAACATGGAAAAACCTGCAAAAAAGAGGGTGGTGTGGTCCTGGTTTATGTTTTTTGTGTAAAGACAAAGGAGAATCCAACAAGCATCTCTTTGTTAGTTGTTCTTTCACTACTTCAGTATGGGAGAGAGTTAAAAAAGCTTTAAATCTTTCTATTGGATGGAATGGTAATATAGTAAATGTATGTTTCCAAAATTGGGCTTTACAGAATTATTTACTAAAATCTCTCCCTGCACACATTTGTAGGTATATTTGGAAGGATAGGAATAAGACAATCTTTGAGGATAGACCCCCATCGGTGGAGAGAGTCTTTTACCTTGCATTGGGCTCTGTGGGCTCTATGTGCTTAAAGCATCTTGATCCAGCTCCGAGGCTTTTACCTACTATCCTTCCTGTAGATAAAGCCCATGCTTGGTTTGATGGTGTTGCTCAACAACCTGGCAATCTATGTGGAGCTAGAGGAATTCTTAAGATAGATGATCTCTCATAGTATAGGTATACACTAAACTGTGTAAGGGGAAAAAATACTAGGGCAGAGCTCATGGGAGCTTGGGCGACTTTCATTCTTGCCACAAGACTTTGTATTCATGACTTGCATATTATGGGGGATTCCAAGATCGTCATTGACTGGCTAAATGGTAATGGATCATTAAATGTGGCTAATCTTGATGGATGGAAAGACATAATCTATGCTCTTATTCCATTTTTCAGGTCTATTACATTTGCACATATTTACAGAGAAAGAAATAAGGAGGCTGACAGTCTTTCAAAGAAGGCTCTTTACATGTCTCGGGGACATATTGCATATAGTCATTGGCTTGAAGGTCATGAGGGCCCAATACTTCTATTAAATTTGTAATGAATGTTATGAGTCACTTATGTATCTTTTCTTTTTTGGGCCTTCTGATGGGAATCTCTCCACTAGCTTGATCGTCTTATAGATCTGGAAGCTACTAGTCTAATGAAGTTTTTTCTCTGAAATTGTATGAACGGTTAGGAACAAGGAGGACTTAGAGCCTGCCTACTCTTTTTTATTTTTGCTTTTTAAAAATCAGAACTGCTGTTGTCTATTTTCGGCCAGCTTTGTAAAAGGATTATATTATTATAAATATAATGTGCAATTTTCTCTGGAAAAACTAGCAGAGGTGAAATGTTTTTTTTTAAATTTACATTATATATAGAAGAAAAAATAGAAGCTACCAGGTGTTAGACCAACCATAGAAGAGTTTGTCTCCATTATTGATGTTCTCATATTTATCAGTATGATATGCAAATCTTTTGTGTGCATGTAACATGTTATAGGATGAGATAAGATCATACAAATCATTTGTTGTGAGCATGCAATTAGACACATTGCCCAAACCTACCCCACGACCCTAGTGTGAGTGTCATATGACTCAATTTTGAAACATGATAGAGGAGGAATTTCATTGGAACACCCACATTACAGGTGTCACATACCCACTACGACAACTAAGATTTTTTATTTTTTTTTTGGTCTTTTCTTCCAGGGACAGAATCCCCCGAATTTCTATGGGGCCTAGCGCAAACCATCCCTTCCCTTATCCTCCTCCATGTGATCATTGGCTATGACCACAGGCCTTACCAAAAAGGCGCTTCTGGCTTTTGGGATTCGGGGAATCGCGATGCAAGCATTCTCCAGTTCTCTGTCTTTCGAAATGCCGAAACCCGAAAGGGTCTAACAAATCCTTAGCTCCTCCCTTGAGTCGCTTTTCATATGACCGGTCCTATGACCTGGTGTTATTCCTCTAAATTATTTTGGTGTTTCGCGATTCGGGGAATCGCGATGCAAGCGTTCTTCCTTTCCCTTTCGAATCCTCGGGACTTGCAAGCCCATTATCATCTGGATCTACGGTCCATATTATCAACTTGATCAACGGCCTGGATTAAATTCCGACATTCTACATTTCGAGATTTTGGCGGGGTCTTCACTCCTATTTCCTTGATCTCCAGAACCTCAACGACTTTAGATCTTCGCCACGCGTCCCTACAAATGGACGGTCCAGATTCTTTAGGGACTCCTCCTTCCTACCACAAGACCTTATCCGGTGACCTCGGGCTCATCCACAGAGCGCGTCGAGGTTTCACGTACCGGGATTTCGTGACTTGCGGAAACGAGGGTTCTTTCCCTTTGGTTTCCCAGGTGCCGAAACACCGAAACCTATTCTCACTAAACCAATTCGGGGTTCCGCATACAAGGATTTCGCGACTGGCGAACACGAGAGGTCTTTCCCTTTGGTTTACCGAGTGCCGAAACGTCGAAACCTATTCATGCTAAACTGATTCAGGGTTTCACATACCGGGATTTCGCGACTGGCGAAGACGAGAGGTCTTCCCCTTTGGTTTCCCGGGTGCCGAAACGCCAAAACCTGAGAGAACTACTCTTTCTTGTACAAGGTTTCTAGACTTCGATCACATGATCCTTCAGAGGGTTCTTGGGTAATCATCCCTAGGCTTGGTGACCTGACTGAAAAACCTTCCTAATTCATCGAGCTATGAACTCTGTGACAGGGATAAAGTAAACTCATGGGTTTACTATAACGGTAGTCTTTTCAAGGGACTCACTCTGGCTCTGGAATGCGAGGAAACTTCCCGGGAGGAGGTGTCTTTGGGAAATCAAACTAGGACATAGCGTGAGTCAATAGATGGAACAAATCTCAAGGGAACAGACTTGTATTCTGAACTTGTTCCTTTTATACATAAACCGATTATGATCATATAAGTATGAGTATGCATCCATTAATTCCGATCAAAACACCGGGCAATCATTCCACACAAAAATCATTATGGGCGGATAAACATGAGCATGTATTCATGATATACAATTCAAAATACAAGGCATAAAATACTTATCAGAAACACCAGGTGTAACGCGACTACTGAGAGGGGTGCTCGTTTCCACCCAATCGTAGGCTCAGTGACTCCAAACGGATTTACCACTGACCACCCTCGAGCTAGACCACGATGCTTTGAGATTCAGTCTTCTACTTCCAGCTCAACGGAAGTCAAGGACGAAGGTTACTCTCCTTCTCCTGATACAGAAAAATAATCTGAGACGAAGGTTACTCTACTTCTCCTATATTCAGAACTCCCTGTGTTTCCAGAGTTTCTCCAATTCTCCCTTACGTGATCCCTATTGTGCGCGCTCTCCTGTCTCTCTACCCCTTACCACACTTCCTCTCTTTCCTTTTCTCTGCAAGATTGCGTGTGGCACGAATTTCCCCATCCATGGTCAGGTCTGGGAGCTTTTATGGATGAGAGGTTCACCCCCATCCCCTCATTAACTCTTGAGGAGCCCCCCCACCTACCAATCTGACGGGAAATCCATTCCAGGGTCAGAGAGTTGCTTTGGTCTTTGAGCAAGTAAAAACCAATATAGTACTGACTCGGTGGAAGTTAACACAACCATTCCAGGTCCCTTCCACCACCTCTCATTAGCCATCGTGGTCTCTTTTAGCACATCCCCCTCTCAGCAGCCATGCAACACATATTCACAACATAATTTACATTCATCGACCTTTTATAAAAAGGTATGTCAAATCAAACATTCACATCTTTGAGTTTGCCATAGTTCTTGGCCAATAAAGTTATTTTTACAGACTGGGGGAAACAAGGTGTTACAATTACCTCCCCCTTAAAGGAACATTGTCCTCGATGTTCTATCTATCAATATGACGTGTATGTACAGAAGTAAACAAAATCGGATATGCATGTTTCATGGCATCTTCCATTTTCCATGTAGCCTCATCTACGCCAAAATGTTTCCACTGTACCTTGACCTGTGCAATGGTTCGGTTCCTGAGTGGGGTTTCCTTTCTGTCCAGTATGCATTGAGGTTCTGGTAGGAATTCTCCCTTCAGTTCCACCTGGATCACAGACCAGTCAATTATATGATTAGAATCATGTACATATTTCTTCAATAACAAAACATGGAAAACATTATGTGCTTTTACTATGGGAGGAAGTGTTAGCCTATAGGCTACAGGTCCCACTCTATCTAGAACTTCAAAGGGTCTGCAATACCGAGGTGCCAACTTTGCACAAGCTCCCATCCTCAGGGAACTCTTCCTGGGCCTAACTCTGAGATATACGTGGTCTCATGTCTTGAATTCTCTTGGAGTTCTCTTTTGGTATGCGTAACTTTTTTGTCTGTTCTGAGCGACCTTCAGATTTTGTTTTATCTGAATCACTTGTTGTTCCATTTCTTTCAACATGTCGGGTCCAATAGTAACTTTGTTTACTGGGTTACTCCAACTAACTAGAGTGTTGCACATCTACCATAGATGACTTCGAAAGGACTCATCTTCAGGGATTCTTGGTAGCCGTTATTGTAGGCAAATTCCACCAGTGGCAGGTAATCTTCCCACTTTTTAGGTTGATGCATTACATGCATTCTTAGCATGTCTTCTAATATTTGGTTTGCTCTTTCCGTCTGTCCATCGGTTGACGATGATACGCTGTGCTAAACAATAATTTGGTCTCTAGACCAGCCATCAAGGATTTCCAAAAGTTGGAAGTAAATTTTGTGTCTCTGTCGGATATGATCCTTTTAGGCATACCATGTAGTCTGAATATCTCCTTCATGAATATGTTGGCAATATCTAGTGCCTTGCAAGTCGATTTGACGAGGATAAAATGGGTGGACTTTCTCAATTTATCCACCACCACCATGATGGCGTCATTTTTCCTGGTTGAGGTGGGTAATCCAGTGATGAAATCCATGGAAATGGTTTCCCATTTCCATTCTGGGATTGGTAGAGGTTTTAATAATCCTGCTGGGTGTCGGTGTTCTACTTTAACCTATTGGCATTATAGGCACTTAGCTAAATAATTAGCTATGTCTTTATTTAACCCAGGCCAATAGAATTGTTTCCTAGTGGCCGTGATCATCTTCTGATATCCCAGGTCACCAATATATGTAGTTCATCCATTATGAACCTCTTCAAGTCGTCACAATCTGGAATATACAATCTATTTTTGTAAGTTAGCAGACCTCCATCTATCATTTGGTAGCCTTCATACTTTATCCCTGTGGGTTCTTGCTCCAGGTACGAGGTCATGGTCTAGAAGAATGTGTCTGTTTCTTGTGCATTCCTGACTCTTTCTTTGACATTCGTC
>JZKD02S2296068.1:19215-34054 GCA_000966675.3 Picea glauca | reverse complement strand
AAGCAATCATCATCAAATGCACATAACAAAGTAGTGCACAATCAAATTTGCAATTTCATCTAAGTATGTGGACGAAGTAACATGTGATGTAGTGTCGTTAAGAGAATGTGGAATGTTCCTCGGTAGTCCGTACTTATATGATCATAAGGAAATCTTCTACAGGACAAAGAATCAATATCAATTCACCAAAACAGGTCAAGATTATGTGGTTCATGCTCATCATGTTAAAGAAAATAAAACACTTCAAACAATGGAACAATTAAAGAAAGCAGTGCAAGAAAGCAACAAACCAATAATTGTTTCAAATGAAGTAATCGAGCTTAAGCAAGAACAAGAAATGATTGTTGAATGGAAAATCAATCATAAGTTGCTTCAAGATAAGCTCATGTCATGAAAATATTTCAAGTATATCAGCTCATTTGCAGTCGTCTTTTTGATGCTGTCATTAGTAATGTTGTCTACATGGATGATAGTGGCTTCAGTAAGATGTAACGGGATTCAAATGGCTAACAATATACTGTCAGTTGTCATGATTGTGTTACAGTTGATATTGATGAGACAGGTGTGCAGGACAGAGTTCAGAGACAGAGGACAAGCCGGGTGGCCTATCCCGAGCTTGTTGACAGGTCAATAACCTTTTGGGGACCAAAAGGTCTTTTAGTGGGGAGGTGTGATCCAAAATCAGATCCAGGAGTCTGACAGGGCTCAAAAAGGCTAAAAAATGGAAGTGTTAGGAATCCAACAAAAATAGCACCATTGCGTCCATCTCATCTTCCTGATTCTGGCCATATATTTACTTCATCAAACGGGCTTCATATGCGAAAGATATCGCATTTTGTCCAAAAACCCAAACAGGCAAATAAAAAAGGGTGACTGTACAGTTCGTACAGTCCATACAGTACCACGTGGCAGGATGACTGTACAAGTTGTACGGCCATACAACTGACATGGAAACTTCTGGTGATGACATGTGGCAGGTGACAGGGAGTATGGCAGGTGATTTGGACCAATCATAGGGTGACACATGTCACCACTTTAAGGGTGACATGTGGCACAGGATGACGTGGTAGACACGTGGCACAGGCTCACAGGGAAGTGGCATGGCAGACACATGGCATAGGCTGGAAGGTGGTAGGGTACTTGGCAGACACATGGACCATTCAACGCTCAACAAGTGGCATCATATTCGACTAATAGGAAGGTGCCATGTGGCCCATTCATGGGCTGCCACGTGGCACCCTGTGGTTGGGTTTCGGCGTTGTGTAAAATTATGGGTTCACCACCAGGGTCGAACCCCCGACCTCTTCCAAGCTATGGACTGGCAGGACCGGGCTAACCGCCCGCTCCACTGGTGTGACTTAATAGTCATACAGCGAAAATTATATTTAAGTTTGTTTAAAAGTGTATTCTTGGGCGGAAAGGGCTGGGGCCTAGCCCCAGCCCACGGATGTGTCGACTCCTATACGACCTGGCACTTGGTCGATAGGGATCAGCCCTTGGTTCTCGAACGGTCACATATGACCCAGACCTAATCTGAATAGGGCACATGGGGGTTATGGTGGTTAGGTCGTGGTTCCAAATATATGCGCCGAAGACCAGGAGATGGCGAGCGTGGGAAGGGCCAGCGCATAGCCCGAGGGGCTAGTGATCGGCCACATGGCCCCATATGACCCTGCCAAGAGGGAGAACACATAGCCTAAGGGGCTAGGCCCTATTTTTAAACAAAAGTGGGTTTTTTGTTAATGTTTTGGATTTTTTTATTGATTTTTCCTGTAACTAATGGATTTTATCCATTTTTGGGAGATATTGGGCATTTTTGGAGGCTAAATTTTGGGAGGAAGTTGGGGATGGATAACCAACTTCAGATCTATAAAAACCATGCCTGTTTGAGGCCATGGAGGAGATTCAGAGCATAGTTATGTTGAAGGGAAGCCAAGCCAAATTCATTTTTATGCAGGGAAGCTATTGAGGAGCAGACGCTTGTGGGCCATTTCTGGGAGCTCCGGACATCTGTTTTGCGTGTCGTTTTCTTTGTTGGGTTCTAGAGATCTGGAAGAACATGACCAGATCAGTCTTGTAGCCAATTGGCACTACTGTGATGTACTTTTGAGATTTTGAACATAAATAAAGAAGCCTCCCCCACAGAGACAAGGGCCCGGAGACGTAGGCAACATTGTGCCAAACTCTGTTATCAATTCTTGTGTTATGGTTTGTTGTTTATTATTTCATTTCAAATCTGCATATGTGAATATGGCTATCATAACTCCTCTATTTTCCTCATTCTTTCATTAAGCTTCTTAAAAGGGTTAAGTAACACATGCAATTTAAAACTCAAACACTGTCATTAAAAGATCCTACATATCAAGGAGGCCATATACATTCCTAGCCCCTGTCCCGGGATGGAACCACAAACCCTTTATTAGGGGATTTCTCTCAACTTTAAAAGATGAGAGTAAGACTTCACATAGCTTCTATATTCCACATATCATAGGTTTATAAGATGGAGGATGTCTCCTATAGATGCATTCATCAACATAGTGAATTAAACTTATTTGCCAAATTTGTCACTTTCTTTTTTTCATGCGCACTCTTTTATGCCAGTATCTCCACATATTCCATTGACATGTTCTCTTTCAACACTTCTCTCCTTTCTACATGTCCCTGTTCTAGTATTCCTTTTTTTGTTTGCAGTTCTTCGATCATTCATTCAGTTCTTGTTGCAATGGACCCAATTGAGCCTCCTTTCCTTGTTTTTCTCCTTGTAATACCTTCAATTCTTCTTGCATATTCTTCATTTCCTGTGCACTCTTCATCCTTTCCATTATAACCATTGCTTTCTGCCTCAATTTTAAATCAAGTACTTATGTGGTCACCTTTTCCTATCTTTGATATGATTTTCGTATCCTCTCATCTTCTTCTAGGTTGGTCCAAATGTGCGTAGTCCTGTCATACAATTCTACAACTTATTTTACTTCTTGCGCTATGCTATCTATGTGCGTAGCAGCCTCCTTCTCTCTCAGTTCCCTCACTTTTGGGGGTGTGCTTAGAGTAATTTTTTCTATTAAATATTCTATATACCGCTTATATCCCTCCATTGTCTGCGCAATATTTTGTATCTTTTCTTTTGTTGTGACCTCCAGTTCCTATGCACATTATGGTATACTTTTATATACTTCTGTAAGTTTCTTTTCTAGTTTGTCTGTGGATTGTTTCTTCTCCTCCTTCTCTAGTGTTATTTTATCCAAGATACTTGCAATATCTCATTAACCTCCCTGTTGATCTCTAGGTTGGTGGCATCCACCCTGGCTCTAGACTAGACCTCCTGCATCACACTCGCATGTAACCCATATAATTCCTTTGTGGGATTGTGTGTGAGAACCAACTCTATATGTTATATGTTCTTCACCTATTTCTACACTTTGTTCTCGTCTACTTCCAACATTTCTTGCATGACATTAAACATGTCACTTCCCTTTACTATTGTTTGTACCAGTGCTTCATGTGATTTTTCTTTCTATTGCACTGTAGGATGATGCATTGTACTCATCTGCAACCACTGTAGAATGCCATGCAGTTCTACTATATTCTTCATAATTTCCTCTCTTTTTACTTTTGCTGCAAGTACTATATTCTCCCCTCTATCTTGGAATTTATCTGCGATGAATTATGCATCATCTTCTATGTTAGATTTTAAACTATTATTAGATTTATTTTCAATTTAATAGATAACCAAAGCATATAAAGGATCACTAAGAGAAACACAATCAAAAGAGAAACATCATTTATCTCAGGAAACCCTAATGGGGAAGAAAACCCAGCAAAAGCTTCCTTAATATATATAGCCAATATAATGCCAAGAGAATAAACCAAACACTACAGAAATTCCTCTCCAAATTAATGTGCCTCTCTCTCTCTTCCTTCTTCTCCAAATGAAGCTCCAAACTTGCACTCTGGATGATCAAATGAGTGAGTGAACAAATGAGGTGTTGGCCTCCTTTATTTATACAATTTTTTAGGTGTTGAAAGGAAGTTCCTTTCAACTGGCAGGGCCGACTTCTCTTCCTGGGTGGTTAGAACCACTTTAATTTATTATGGGGGTCGACTTCTCATTTTTCATATTACAATTAGGGTTTGACCAATTCACAAAAGGGGATTTGGTCATTTAAAATGCCCGACATGATCAATCCACAAAAGGGGATTGATCTAATGAATAATATATCAATAATAAATAGAATACTCTTTGCAGTTACAATATTTCAACACTCCCCCTTAACAAGAAGGGTATTCTACAACATCATCAGGAGAGAGAGAGAGAGAGGGAAACAACATCAACAACATCTGGAACACTAACTAGCATATCTATAAATCATTAGAAGTTTTTCTCATCATCATCATTCATAGCATGGAGATGGAGTAGCATCATCATCCTCATCAGCATGAGGCTAAGGTGACATCATCATCATATTTAGCATGAGGCTAAAGTAACATCATCATCTTCTTTAACATGAGGCTAAAGTAATATCATCAGTATCTTTAGCATGAGGCTAAATTAACATCATCATCTTCATCATCTTCAGCAAGAAGTATGAAGTAGCATCATCATCATCATCATCTTCAACAAGAAGTTAAAGTGGCAGCATCATCATCATCTTCAACAAGAAGCTGAAGTGGCATCATCATCATCATCTTCAGCAAGAAGTTGAAGTGGCATCATCATCATCATCTTCAACAAGAAGCTGAAGTGGCATCATCATCATCATTTGTATCAACATGGATTAGTATAACACTAATACATCATCATCATCAATAACAACACAAGGATGATACAACATAAACAACAACAATATCACAACACAAAGGATGGAACATCATCGACGACATCAACATCATAGCATGAAGGCTAGAGCATCATCAACAACATAAACATCATAGCACGAAGGCTAGAGCATCATCAACATCAGCACTAAGCTAAGAATCTTCAGCACGAAGCTGGCATCACAACACAAGGATGACAACACAACATCATCAGCATGAGGCTAGCATCACAACATGAGGCTGAAAACACATCATCATCACAAAGTTGGCATCAGAGAACGAGGCTGACAACACATCATCAACACGAAGCTAACATCATAGCACGAGGTTGGAAACACATCATCAACACGAATTTGGCATCACAACACTAGGCTGACAACACATCATCAGCACGAAGCTGGCATCACAACACTTGGCTGGAAACACATCATCAGCACGAAGCTGGCATCAAAACACGAGGCTGGAAACACAACAACATCAACACGAAGATGGAAATCTTCAGCGCTAGGATTCCATCACAATACTACTCCCCTTTTGAAGGAGTTACTTTTGGACTACACCAATCTTATCTCAAAACTGCTCAAACTTTACATGAGATAGAGGCTTGGTCAACACATCAACAACCTGTTCATCTGTGCTGACATACTGGAGCTTCATGGATCCTCTCTGCAACATATCATGAATGAAGTGATACGGATCTCTATGTGCTTCGACTCATCATAGAACACATCATCTCTATAAAAATATGGTTATCACATAGGATCATAGTGGCTTCCATCTCCAGATCAAATAGATATGTCAACAACATCCGAAGCCATACGGATTCACAATTGGCGGAACATGCAACAATGTATTATGCTTCTATCATGCTGAGAGAAATACTTGATTTCTTCCTACTCTACCATGAATTCATGGTTAACCTCAGACTAAAACAACATCCTGAAGTGATCTTTTTATTAGAAACACTTCTATCTCAATCTGAATTGGCGTAACCACTCAGTCTGAAGTCATGATCTCTAGTATAATAGAGACCAAAATCCAACGTACCCTTAAGGTATCTCATCATGTGTTTTGTAGCAATAATGTGAGAACGTTTGGGTTCTACCAGATACTGACTCAAAGAAAAACATATATCTATTCCAGTATTCATCAGATACATCACTGAACCAATAATCTTTCTGTACAGAGTAACATCAACCAATTATGATGAGGTATCTACCAGGAGCTTCAACTTCATTTTCATGGGTGTGTACATTGATTTACATTTCAACATGTCAAACCTCTTCATTTTAACTGCATGCTTCCCTTGGTTAAGGAAGAACTTCTTTGTGCTCTACCAAACTTCAATACCTAAGAGATAATGCATTTAGGTCTTCCATCAAACTCTGTAGCGAGCTTCTTCTGCAATCTGTGATGAGTTTTTATTCTCCTTGTTAAGAATACATCATCTACATATAGTAGTAACATCATTGGCTCATCATCCATAACCTTGAGATAAAGGTTAGAATCAACTTTACTCTTGGTAAAGCCCAAGCTCATCAGGAAACTGTCAATTCTTCCATACCAAGCTCTAGGAGCATGCTTCAACAAGTACAAAGCTTCTTTCAACCGACAGACATGCGTATTTCTATTTTCAATCTTCAAATCAAATTTTCTCATTACATTGTACCAATCTGGTACACTTGCTCAACTGCAACTCAATTTGCAAAATCATGTGCTAGCTCTATGTGCTCTCTGCAAAGCACTATTTGTCTCACTACTTGAGAGTATGTCCTCTCCTCATTCTACAATTTTTCCTTTTGGAACTGGGACTCTACACCTGCACCTACTCTAAAGATAATAATGGTTGCTCCATTCTCACTGTGACTGCTAAAATCTGGGAGTAACTCTTCTACTTCATCATGGAAACAACTTCATCTGAAACTAAGAGTGGCTCAATAACCGATACTGAAGGTATCTTTTCTTCTTACATGGAGGTAACTCTATATTTTATTGTGGTCATGTATCCATGACCCAACTAATGTAATGCACCAACTGCCACTCAATTTCAAATATGGGGATTTCTCCCCCTGCATCTTGTACTATATATGAATCATGGTTGTTCTGGTTATCTTCATAAATATTGTAACTATTTCTTCAATTTTTGGAGTAAGTGTCTCGTCATAGTCTTTTCCCTCTTGCTGGGAGAATCCTCTAGACACACATCGGGCTTTGTACATCTGCAACATACTTGATCTATATAGATCAATTTTGGAAGTCAATACTGACTTCTCTTATGGTCTCACGGAAGAATCCATATCCTAGTCTTTCTGACTGGCTTCTTTCTTTGTTATTGAAACAAGGGAATCTTCCCAAGAGATTTCATATCTCCTAGAAGTTTCTGAAGCTACGATCTAGTCTTCTCATGATATCTATATCCCAGTCCTGGAAATTGTCTCTTCATCTGATCCTTTCTGATATCAAGCTTACTCTTGATTTCTTCTGAGTCTACAAGGACTTCATCATCTCTTATAGGGTATACTTGGTGTTGAATACCAAATCTAAATATGAAACACATAGTCAAGCTTCAAACAAGTTCCCCTTCCTGTCAAGGTGGCTTCATTAACCTTTGAACAATTCTGTTGTGAGTTCTTGTTCTAATGTTCGGTCATCTTGGAGCTTTCTGCTCCTTTCACTCAATCTTCATATGAGATACTCTAAATCTCAAAAGATATCTTATTCTTCATCTTCTTTGGTATATGAGTCTATATGGTCATGTACATATTTTGCTTCATATCTCATCTAATATGTTGCCTTCTGCAACCTTCACTTATAGCTTCCACAAGGTTATCACTTGTGACCTGAAACAAGGTCAACAAAATAGCAAGCAAGAATAATACTCTTTTGATAATAGTAGATAAAACAAAACATGAATAATCATCACAGTAGATCCTTTAGATATATCACTTGTGACATGTATGAAGTAAGGATCAAAAGTAATAAATACAATACAAAATGAGGTCAACACTCTTCTAGTGTTGTGATCAAACATTCCTCCATGGTAACCTGGAATCAACACAAGCAGTTTCTCCTAAAGGAGATGTTAGTTGTATCTGTTACATTAAGAATTTATCTCAATATGCTCACTTTCTACCAAGTATAATAATTTTCAAAGATTGCTACCTCAACTATAGTGTTTACTTGTAAATGGGTAGTTATCAACTTGTCATGTGCAAATTTGAATCTTATCAACTTAATTAATCAAACCTAGAACCTGGAGCCTTGTCTTCAAGAATGAGTGTGTTTCTTTTATTCCAAGTCTCCTTCACTCAAGATGATGAGTTCTTTATTCAACATGTATTTTTTACTAGGACAATATTCTATCTTGACAGAAGGTTGGGTTATATAAGAAACTCTATGATATCAACGTTAATCCATCTAATACCTTGACTTTAATTTTGAGCAAAGTTTAGTATGATGTTCATAGCTTCAACATGCAACCTAGATAAAAATAATGTCATAACAAATAGATGCATATCAGAATAATCAAACCTAGGTTGCATTATTCCTTTGAATGTGTTGGATCTTGAGATCCTTCTGGATCTATGGCAAGAGATCTCTTCTCCTGCAAATACCCTTTAAATATTAACAATTCAAACATAAGTGAGTGCATACCTATGATAGCATTTGCAGGTAGTGGCACCATCTGGTAGAAGTAGTAAAAATTACCAACTCTTAAGAACTTCAAGGGTGACTGCAATTGGTAGTTCAATTGATACTATAACTGCAACTGCAACTTAGGGTTTTATGAGGAAACCCTAATTTTTCAAACTTCAAATTTTGAATTTCTGATCCAGGGGCTATATGTACTAAGCTGAGGTGAGTAAGATGGTATAGTCAGATTTCGGAAAATCCAAAATTTCCCCCCTCAAACTTGATGATCGGATTTATGGACTGGTGGTTTTGGTTTTTTGGTACTTCTGGTTTTCTGTTACTTCTAGTTTTCTGGTGCTTCTAGTTTTCTAGTACTTCTGGTACCGGTGAAAACTAGGGTTTCACTTTCCAAGAGTTATATCCACTGAAAATGTGCACTGAAGGTGCCAAAGAGTTCCTTGGGCTAGGCCACACTTTTCTAGATGTCTTTTGGGATGAAATTCCTCTTCAATAAAAGCCCTAATTTTCTTGTATGACAACAGTGACATTTTTCTTTTCCCGTGAAATATGTTCTCTTCAGCTTAGCTCTGATTCCATGTTAGAGTTTAAGATATTATTAGGTTTCTTTTCAATTTACTAGATAACCATAGCATAGATAGGATCATTGAGAGAAACATAATCACAAGAGACACATCATTTATCCTAGGAAACCCTCATGGGGGATAAAACCCAACAAAAACATCCTTAATATAGATAGCCAATACAATGCCAAGAAAATAAACCAAACACTATAGAAATTACTCTCCCAAGTAATGAACCTCTCTCTCTTCCTTATTCTTCAACTGCAGCTCCAAACTTGCGCTCTAGATGATTGAATGAGGGAGTGAACAAATGAGGCATTGACCTACTTTATTTATACAATCTTCCAGACACTGAAAGGAAGTTTCTTTTCACTGGCAGGGCCAAATTCTCTTCCTGGGTGGTTAGAACCACTTTAATTTATTCTGGGGGCCAACTTCTCATTTTGCATATTGCAATTAGGGTTTGACCAATCCACAAAATGGGATTTAGTCATTTACAATGCCTGACATGATCAATCCACAAAAGGGGATTGATCTAATGGATAATACATCAATAACAAATAGAACACTTTTTGCAATTACAATATTTCAACATTTTGTAATAGTGAGTACTAGGGGATTCTTGTGGTACTTCATTTTCTTCCTTGTTTCTCCCTCCTAAGTTCCAGTCCTCTTCTTGGTTGGGATTGAGTTATGTGCCTCAATTTTCTTTTTTTTTGTCTCGTCATCCTATACCTCCTTTTTATGAGAGATATCTCCCTTTACCTGCTCTTCATATCCTTTCACTTCTTCCCTTGACACAATGTCTTTCTTCCTTGTCTTCTTGATTGTTGCGCTACTCCCTGAAGTTTGATTGTGCCTTGCAGCCTTCCTTGTATTATCTGTTGGACTGATTGTCTTCTTTGATGGAACTTCTTCTACTTGTTCCTTAGGTTTTTTCCCTTTCTTTTGTGTTACTGTAACTTTCCACTGCACAAGCCAGTCCTTCACTACCCATTCTACTTCCTCCCGCGTTGTGTAGTACCTCATTTCTAGCCATTTTTCCTTTGGATCTCTTCTAGTCTAAATCCACATGTGGTGTATTGAAGCCTTAAATTTATCAATTCCTTCATTTTCCTTGACTACTTTAATTGGGATTATCCACACATTAGTTGTCTTCTACTACATATCTTCTTGGAACACTGCAAACACTGCGTTGTTCATATTTTTATTCTTAGTGTATTTTTCCTGCCATAAGCTTGTATACTACGGTACGCGACATTTCCCTCTTATGTCCAGAAAGGATGTAAATTTTGGCTCCTTCCAGCCTACCAATTCTACCAATATCAATATCCAAGAGTAATGGAATTATGCCCCATTATCCTGTGAATCCATGCAATCTATCGAAAATTGGTTAAATAAATAGGGCGCCCAACTTATTACTATACCCTTTACGTATTGCACAACTATTGTTATGACTCTTGCAAGGGCCTCTTCCTTTATTCACTTTCTAAAGAGTTTACATGCCATAATATTCATGGAAAACCTCATCGCAAGATCATTGATACCCTTTATCACCATGCCCCTATTTCCCATGTCTGTCCTGAACTATGCATTAAATTCTTCTAAAATCGCCTTCCCCCTTGCTTTGTTCTCCAAGTAATCCCCTGGTTTTACCTTGCTGGTTGGAAACTCTATGATTTTTTCTATGATCTTTACATCTATATGGATCGGCCTATCCATCCACAATATACCTCCATGTACCCTTGCTAGGAGTTGTTTCACACAATTTCCCACATCCTTGCCATGTCTGAAATGCGGTATTTCCAGCAAATCATAATACCTGAATTATATAATCCTTTTATCCACTGGGTGGGCTCCAAAATTGTATTTCTTGAGGGTCATACCTCCTCCTTGTTCTCTAAATAAATTTCCTATGTAAGGTCAAGAAACTTTGTTGTGTCTGTTACATCATGATCTGCATACTTCAATTTTGCCACTTTTCATAGCATATCTTCAACTACAATTATGACATTTGGGATATGAGGTAGCATGATATCCATTGAGGTTTTTTTACTTGGAGCTCTTGGTGTTTTCCTTTTCTATCCCGTGGCTAGGGTTTCTTCTGCAAGTTATTTCTCAGCTTCTTGTTCTTATTCACCCTTTGTTTCTTGCCAGCCTATAATGTCTTCGACCAAGACTTTTTCTATGATGAATTCTTGTTTTAGGGTCCCCTCCCTCTATTTTTCCATCTCCTCCACTCTTGGAGAGTTTTTTGAATTAGGTTTTTCCCCACTATTAGGGTTTTATGATTTTTGTTGTCTCGTGCTCTGATCCACTTCCATCTTATATGCGGTTGATTTTTCTTATTCTACCCTTGTTGGACTGATTGATTCATCCTCCAAAATTGTAACATCCTCCACCTCCATGATATTTTATTATTCTTCTATTCTTTCATTTTTCTTCCCTGTCTGTCAGGTCACCCTTGTGATTCGTCCAAGATCACCAACTTTGATAGGTGACATATTTCTTTCTTTGCATGTAAATTACTATCTATATTTCTCAATTAACCTCTGCTTGTTCTTCTTTAGTTCTTTGTTACTCAAAAATTTATAAGTGTTGAAGTTTTTTTAGATTTTCCCTTTTAATAGCTGCAGGTATTAATGTTTTCGTTATTTCTCGGTTTCTCGGTCATCATTTTCCTTTTTCCAATCCTTTTCCATTTTCCTTGCATGTTGTTTTTTAATTTTTTTGGCACAGTGTTTATCCTCTTTGTTTTGTTTTTCCTATGCACATGATATTCATTTCTCATCTCCCTCACTTTCTTTCTACTACGCATTGTGTAGTTCTTTTTGTTTTTTTCTTCATTTTTCTAGTTTTTTATTCGTTTTTCTTCTTTTAACTCCTATTGTTTACAATATGTACAAGTCTACCTATTGTACTACAACTACTAAGGTTTAGTAGGTCGACTATCCCTATACAGTTTCAGTCGAATACAACTTCCTTGCATGTTAATTCTTGTAGTAGTACAACACCTCCATCTTTGAAAACCTTTATCTGATATGGTCCTAACCAATACATTCTAAGCTTCCCTGGGTGCTGCAAATACTTATTATCATAGAGGAGAACCAAATCTCCTTCCTTAAAATTCTTCTTCTTGATATATCTTCCATGCCATACTTTATCCTTTTCTTTATGTACCTCCTGATGGAAACCTGCTATGATTTTTTCCTCTTCGAATTCCATCAGTTGAGCCAATCTTTCCTGCATTGCACCCCTTTCTGTCATATATGTGAATATTTCAATGCATAGACTTGGTATCAAATAATCTAATGGAAATACCTCTTCCTGTCCATACACCAATATAAAGGGTGTATGTCATGTTATCTTCTTTAATGTAGTCCTATAATCCCATAGTATTGTTTGTTCTTTCAAATCCCAATCGTCTCTGTTCAAATTAGAAATCTTTGTCAAGACATTTTACAAAATATTTTTAAATGCTTCCACTATTCCATTTTCTTGAGGGTGATAAGGAGTTCTCTTCTGATGATGTATCCTAACACTTCAAGCATTTCCTCAATTGCAATGTTACTAAAGTGAGTCCCCTAATCACTCATCAATATTCTTGGGAATCCAAATCTTGTCACTACATGTTCAAATAAAAATCATGTTGCAGTCTTTGTGCTTCAATCCTTTACTGGTGTTGCCTCATCCCATCTGGTCAAGTATTATGTCACTATAATAATATATCTAGCTCCTAATCTTCCAGCTAGTGGATTAATTGGGCCTACAAAATATATTTCTCACTTATCAAATACTTATAAAGTAACTTGAGGTCTCAATGACATCTAATCCCTCTTGGATGGCTTCTCAACTCTCTGATAGACATCACACTTCTGAAAGTATTCCTTTGAATCCTTGTGAATTGTTGGCCATTATAATCTTGCACACAATACCTTCTATGTGGTAGCTTTCCCTGCGTAGTATCCTCTAATAATCCCTTCACGTGACTCTACTAAAATGATAGGCCTTTCATGCTCCATCACACATCTCCTTAATATGTTATCTACTCCAAGTTTTTATAGATGAACTACAATCAATTGATTTTTTGCATCTCTGAACACCAAATTTTTCTTTTGCGCAGTAGTAAATTCTCTTGGTGCAAATCCTGTACTAAAAAACTCAATAATGTCAGCAAAATACTCATCAACTATCTATACTGAGAACAATTGTGCATCTAAAAAGTTTCTTCCAAGTTATTGGGTTCCTCTCCATTATTTATCCTGGATAAGTGATCTGGTCCTACATTCAATATTCCAGGCTTCACCACAACTTTAAAATCAAATTCTTGGAATAAAAATAGTCATGTCCATATCCTTCACCCCCACACTAGATTATTGACTAAATATATTAGAGAAGAATGATTTGTAAACATATTGAAATGTTTCCCTAATAAGTAATGTCTATATTTTTGCAAATCATACACCAGATATAATCCTTCTCTTTCTACAGTGTTATATTTTTGTTCCAAATATGATAAGTTTTTTCTTCCAAATGCAATAGGGTGATCTATATCACCTTCTCCTGGTTGTGTCAATACTACTCCTAGTTCTTTTGTAGATGCATCCACATGCACATGAAATTATTTTTCCTAGTCTAAAAACACCAAAATCAGTGCAGTAACCATCTTCTCCTTCAAAATATCCAAATTTTGTTGGAATTCATCATTCCATTGATACTTAGTGTCCTTATTCAAAAACGTCTCCATTGGCACAGTAATATGTTCATATACCCTTATTAAATTCATGTAATATCATGTATGACCAAGCATATTCTTCAACTAGGGCACTGACTTCGTTGGTTGTAAGTTAACTATGACATCAATTTTAGCAGGATTAACCAACAGACCCTATTTACACACCACATGTCCTAACAAAATAAAAAAAGGTGCATTGAAAACACATTTCTTAATATTCAATGATATCTGACACTATCTGCATCTGTCCAACATCAGCCTTAATACTTAAACATGATCCTTCAACAAACTGAACACTATCCAATCATACAAGTAAACTTCTAAAAACTTGTGAATAAAGTCCTTAAAGGTTTCTACTACTACTCTTGAAAAAATGGTCGGTGCATTATTCAATCAAAATGGAATAAATGTATACTAAAATGATCCCCATTCCATAGAAAATGTTGTCTTATGTCTATCTTCAGGTGTTATCCTAATCTGATGATATCCTGAAAATCCATCTGTTAATGAATAAGCTTCTTGACCCCCTACATTCTCCAAAACTTCATCTATAAATGGGGTAGGAAAATGATCATGTAGGAAAGAATCATTCAATCTTCTAAAATATACACAAATCATAATCCCTCCTTTCTTCTTTTCCTGCACCACCATAGGACTAATCCATTATGATTCCTCCACAGGTTCTATAACACCAACTTCTAGCATTTTGTCAATTTTTTCCTTCATGTTCTCTTTGTATATTGGATTCAATCTGTAAGGTTTTTGTCTGATAGGTATGGCTTATGGATTCAAGGGGATATTCATTTCTCCTAACTCTCATTCTAATCCCTTCATCTCTAATTGTTTCACTGGAAATAAGTCAATGTACTTGTGCGGTAATTATGTGATCTTTTCTATTATCTGATTGTCCCAATAATCTCCAATACTTGTTATGTTTGGGTTTTATGTAGTTCCAATGTTTATCTTATTGATATTTAATGGTAAAACACAGTCTTCTTAATCTATATTTGAACCTTCTACTTCCCTTTTACCTTCCACTTATGGGATCCATATATTCCATGGATTGTCATTTGTT
>JZKD02S2296057.1:6437-18305 GCA_000966675.3 Picea glauca | reverse complement strand
CCTTATTTAATAATATAGTGGACCTAGTCCACCTTACATTGAATGACCTCCACTATTATCACTATGGGCCCTCTGCCACCCCCCACTACCTCTCTAGCTACCTTACATACACCCTCGATTAAACTTTTAGTTTTTTCCTATTTTCTGTAGATCACTACAATAGTAATCTTAGGGTTACTTGGTAGAGACTCTCAAGGGACATTCATGTAAGCAGTTCAATTTAGGTAAAATTAGCAGTGATTTTACATTGTTTCCTGCTAATAATAAGAGTTTTTTTTTATATAAGTATTTTATTTAACAAGTTGACTGGGTACAATTTATTTATCAGATAAAAAGTTTAAAAGGAAAATTCCTTTATTAGAACTATCAGTTGGAGCTAAGACTCTGCATTCAAACTTAAAATCAATTTAGGGGATTAAGTGTATTTTTAGGTTGATGTTTAAACAAATGTGCCCACTTGGAATTTATATAGTTCCATAAATTGTCCAAATTATGTCAAAATAACTACTAATTTACACCCTCTCCACTTTGATGAACAATTCAATATGGGTCGCGATTTTTTTTTGTCCAAGAATGGTATTACCAAAATTAAACGGTCAAATGAACCTCGAATAATTTCAAGTTTCCCATTGAAATTGAAAAATGATTGAGGCCACAACTCGAGACCTCGGGTGTAATAAAAGTTAGGATACACAAAATAAATTAAAATTTTAGTTAGGAGAACGTTGGGGTTCTTGAAGGAAAATAACCGAGGAAATTATACAATGTTAATACTATGAAATAGCAAGGTAACTCGCAGCGTAACATGTTTATATTGTTTTTTTAATGGGTGGTAAATTAGAGAACAAAATATGGAATTAGTCATTCTGCATGCAGCTGCTCTGTCGAACATCGGGCAGTTTTGTTGATACAAGTGGCACACGTCACTATTTATCACCTCGTTGTTAAGAAATGAGATAGAATGATAGTCTCCCTCTTCTCCCTTGTCATCTTCTGGAAAGAGTGCCTATTATATTTTCACTTAGCAATCGATAAGTGATATCCAATCATCCTGTTAAGCTAAAGAAAGGAAATGGAACCAGATGTGTGTAGGTTGAACCTTGTTTTTGGCATTGCTAATAGGGGGACCTTGCATGGAGGCTTAAACAGGCCCAATGAATGAATGTTCGAGTGACATTGATGGATTAATAACGAGGTCGATTTGCAAACTAAAAAAAAAAATAAAAAATTTTAGGTTTTCATTCTATACCACGTTAAGTACATTTTATCGTATCTACCCTGAGATAAGGTCTTTCAAACTCTCACCTTTACGCCCATGCTAGTCAATTTCAAAAATTTGGTAGCGTAGTGATGTTGGTAGTACTGTTTCTTATTGTTGGTATCTTTGGTAGCGTAATTATTCTTATAGTTAGTAGCGTAGTATTCTTATGGTAAGATATTTTCATTGATTAATATTAATGTTTTACTTTAGTGATTTATATGAGGTTCCCTATGATTATCATAATGAAATTTACATTGTTTTTGTATTTGCTTACTCTTGTTTATCCATTTAATTTGTGCTTACCTAATATGATGTTTATGGAAGATCATTACATCAGATACCATTCTTAACTTGTTGACCTATTTTTGTTTTCTCAAGCCTTTCATTTTACACATTGTGGATTAAAAGTTGAAGATGATATTGGTAATCTAGCTTCAGTTAGTCATTGAACCTCACAAATTAGGAAGAAGCCTATGAATGTGGGATTTTCAGAGTATATTGACCAATTTATGTCTAAATTGTATCAGATCATACACAATGAAATTGTCCCCAAAATATTTCCTGAATGAAAAAAATATTACAGTTGAGCCTACATAAGAGAGTGGGATATTGGTACATATTTAAGAATTACATTGAAATTAGAGTCTATGGCTCTGAGCTTCAAAATTTTATTCTACCCACTTTCTTAAATTCTCGAGTCTTTGCAATGGAATACATTAGACAAAGACTAAATTAAGATGAAATTCATTTTGTATCAAGAAAATACAAGGCCACCTTTAAATTGAAAAAATAAGTGGGACCTTTTATTGTCAATACCAGATCAACATTGCAGGTGACAACAAATCTTCTTTCAACTATGGGATTTCAATAGGGAGACCCATGGAAGTACGACCCTCACTTTGTGATTTCCTCAAAAATAATCTCACATGGACAATTTCCTTATCAACATCAACAAAAAGAAGATTTAGAGTTGTTGGAAAACCAAGACAGCTCGAAAAAGGCACAAAGCATTTTGCAAATTCACAGCAAGGTTCCAGAGCAACGTTTGATTTATCTAGTCACATGAACCCCTCAGTGATGCATAAACCCTACCTCAGTAGGCTCTACGTGACCTCTTGGTCTAAGGATCGTTCTTAATATCCCCTTTGAGTCGAAATGAATCTTTCATTCCCAGCTGGAATCTTCACACTTGTAACCACAGGTTGTTTTAGAGTTACGCTTGTGTGAACAAGCACAAGGTGAAAACCTCAACTCCACGTGACCAACCGATATGACCATGACCTTCACCCGAAAAGGTGTTTCAAGTTTCACGACTTCATGATTCTTGTTGTGAGTCCCCCTGACTCCTTCAATCCCTGAAACCCTTAAATGGGCTAACGGGTCCTCAACCCCTCCCTTATACTTTGACCATATGACCTTAGTCATGTCTTGGGGTCCACCTCTGAGCGTTTTGGAATTTCATGACTCGAGAGTTCACGATGCAATCTCCTCTCCTTCTACCAAAGTCTGAACTTGAGACTTATTTGTTGTGGATCGATGGTCCAGATCCTTCTATGATATGACGACCCAGATCCTGTCAGGATTTCATGACTCTTGACTTCTGATGCAAGAGCATCGTAAGCAACCAAACGAGCATGAAGGTGGAAGACAGCTGGAAGACCACCAATGCATGTTTTTGAAATGTTTTTGAAGCATTAATGTAATGGTTAAAGGGAAGTGTACTTGCATATTGTAAATAGATCATGAGCGATTTGCTCTCATATGAAGAATGTAGAGGTATTTATGCATAACTAATGGAAGTATGTAGATTTAAATTATAGATTAGACAGTTTAGGAGAGCAGGAGGGAAAATGGGTATAGACACCCTTGCCTTTGTATCATTAGTAAGTTGTATCATTATAACATTAGCAGAGAGCTATAGTAGAGAACTATAGAGAAGAACCCATGTACAGGAGCTTGAATTAATGTAAGAAGCTTTGAATAAGATTTCATGGAGTTATGATGTTTTATGTTTATACATGGTGAATGGTATGCTTACATTGGTTTTATTATCTCTATTATGCATTTGTTATGAGACTATGATGTGTATGTATGATTTCATGTTGAATTTTTTAAGTCTGAGAGAGAGAGAGAGAGAATGAGTTTCAATTGTTTCTCTTCTTGAGGGAGAATTTTCTGCAAGGAGTGCAGTGAAACATTCGCAAGGAGTGTGTTGACAAAGGTTAAGAGTTTATCTCTAAAATCTCAGGAGGGATACTGTTGTTCTCATTCCAGTAGAAGTGCAAGTGAAGCACAGAATCCGTGCAAGGTGTGCGTAGGCTAGTTGAAAGCTAGAACTTATCAACCAAGGGGAGAGTTGAAGGAAGACTGCTGTTGTAGAAAGTGCACAGATTCGAAAGATCAAATACTTCGAAGTATTTGAAAGTTTTCCGTAAGGTGTGCGAGAAGGAACCCTTTTGGAGGTTTGAGTTGTAACTGAAAGCTCAGGAGGGATAACACCTTTGAATACTTCAAAGGAGGATGGAGGTCAAACTACTTCAAAGGGAGACGAGGGTCGAAGTCATCCAGCAGAAGTAAAGTTCAGAAGGGAGAACATTGGTTTATTTCATAGAAGTTGTCCAGGAGAAAACGAGTGGTCAAAATTATTTGTGGAGAATTCACGAAATAGCGAGGACCGTACGATCCAGGAGATTTTTGGAGAAGTTAAGCGTTGGATCGAATAGGGGTTTATTAGTTGTTGACCCTGTGGAAAGTGCCATTTCAGGATTTGGGGTGTAGAAGTGATAGAGGGATGGAAATCAGAGGTTAGTTCAAGTCCAAAAAGCCAGAAAGCTTGGAGTGACAGGGGGTAAGAATCTGTGTCAGAGATAGAAGACAGTGGAGAAGACATGTGGAATACTTGTCACCAGGTAGAGTCAAGACTTCGTTGACTATTTCGGGGTTTCATAGGTTGGAGAGCCGGAAGCCTTGCATCAGGATTCATGAAGACGCGAAGTCTGAAACTCCGAATCAACGAAAAGTACCATAGGGGAGCTAGTCTTTGCTGAACGCATTGGTGTGCAACATTTTGGCATTTTCGAAGACAAGAGACAGGGGTTCCTTGTTCCAAAATTCCTGAAATCGCGAAACGCGATACGAATGTGGAGGAGGACGCGACCAAACATTTTGGTGAATCAACATTTTGGGTTTTGGCAGTAGAGGGATGAGAAACTTGACAACAGGGATCGCGAAATTGCGAGAACGGAAGTCCCAAATTAGCGAAGGGCGTGACGTTATTGTGGCCAAGGAGATTTGGGTTGGCGCCTGGTGTTTGTTCACGCAGGCTCAATTCATAAGGACCTGTGGATATGCCATGAGTATATGAGATATTCCCTGAGGGGGAATTCAAAGAGTCAATCAGACTCAAGGGAATATTTAGAGCGATCCTACATGGACCTTGACCTGAGGGTTCGGGGGTCTACACCAAAGTGGAATTAGAGCTTGATTTTCTTTTTATATTTCAAGCAGTGGAAGCGAGAAGGGAAGGAATACTCTGATACACACCAAAGTGGTATCAGATCTTGATTTTGTCTGTATATTTTAGGCAGAGAAAGCGAGAAGGGAAGGAATACTCTGATACACACCAAAGTGGTATCAGATCCCATAAAAAGTTCTTTTCTTTCTGTAGTAGAGAAAAGAGGAACATTTCTCAGCCATGCCGCTGAGAAGAAGAGACATACCAATGCCTGATCCAGCAGTGGAAAGGGAAATGCGTGAATTACATGTCAGGCTTGATGCCATGGAGACAACACAGAGGCACACAGTTGACGCTGGGGATATCAACAAGGTTGACAGTGAAAATGAGGTTGGAAATGAAGGAGAAGAAGTTGCAGTCGAAGATGCCGTGGATGAATGCCTATTCAGGGTTGTTGCAAGGATAGGTGCTAGAGCAAAGATGGACATTCCCATGTATGAGGGAAACCTGGATGTTGAAGAGCTTCTAGACTGGATTATAGCTCTGGATAAATATTTTGACTATGAGGATGTCAAGGAGGACAAGAAAGTCAAACATGCTGTCACTAGACTTAAATGACATGAAATACTATGGTGGGATGAACTGCAAGTTGACAGACGCTACAAGGGAAAGAAGAAAATCAAGAGTTGGGATAGAATGGTTGCAAATATGAAAGCCAAATTCATACCCAAGGATTATCAAATTACTTTGTTTTGGAGGATGCAGAATTTGAGATAGAAGATGATGTCAGTGAAATAATACACTGAAGAGTTCTACAAGATAAACATCAGAGCAAGTCATCGGGAGAGCGATGATGAAAAGGTTGCCAGATACATGAATGGTCTGCGATATGACATTCAAGATGAGATGAGCATGATAACCCTTCGGACTATGGATGATGCTTATCATATGGCTCTAAAATATGAAGAAAAGCTGAGTTGAAAGTAAGGTCAAAGAGGCCGAGGCAGAAGTCAAGCCAGAGGCAAAACAATTTCCCAAGACAGAACTCAAAAATCTAAGGAAGAAGGGAAGAAACCTCAAACTCAACATGAGAGAGGAGGAAGCTCATAGAGAGGGTAGTATAATGATAGAAATACTTTTCCTCGATCTAGAGGAAGAGGAAGAGGCCGAGGAGGTGAAGTGAAATGATTTGTCTGTGGAAAAAACAGACATAAATCTTATGAGTGTTCATATAGGAAGAAAGAAGATGGTGAGACTCACATTACCGAAGCACAAGGATGGAATGTTGAGGTAGAAGATGGTGAGGGAGGAAGATCCTTGATGATGAGGAAAGTTATCTTAACACCAGAGAAGGAATTAGAGAACCCAACCCAAAGGAACAGACTGTTTTAGACTGCTTGCAAGACCGAAGAAAGGGTATGCAAAGTCATCATGGACAGTGGTAGCACAAAAAATCTCATTTCTACAGAGATGGTAGAAAAGATGGAGATGGAGACTATCGTACATCCAAGCCCATATAGAGTTTCGTGGCTACAAAAAGGACATCAGGTAAATGTCACTAAACAATGTTTAGTTGAATTTAAAATAGGAGGATATAAGGATGAAATATTATGTGATGTCATTCCCATGGATGTTTTTCATCTATTGATGGGTAGACCAGGGCAATATGACAGGAACGTGATTCATGATGGGAGAAAGAAAACATACACCCTGTAGAAAAATGGGAGGACACACATGTTGTTGCCGATTAAGGATAAAGAAGTGAAACCAAAGGTAAGAAACATTGTACTTCTCATGAGTGGGAAGGAACTTCTTAAGGAGGTTAAGAAGAAGGAAGACACACAATTTATTGTGGTCGAGAAGCCAAAAATTGTTTTGACTAGTACGAGGATAAATGATTTACCAGAGGAAATCCAGGAGTTGCTGGAAGAGTTCGATGATATAGTAGTGGATGAACTACCTTGTTCGTTGCCACCGATCAGAAGTATAAGCCATCACATTGATCTTATACCTGGAGCCAGTTTACCAAACAAAGCAGCGTACAGATTGACGCCGCAGGAGAATGAATAAGTTAAGAGACATGTCCAGGACTTAATGGACAAAGGATTGATTAGAGAGAACTTGAGTCCATGCGTTGTTCCAACAGTGCTTAGCCCAAAGAAAGATGGAGGCTGGAGAATGTGTACTGACTCAAGGTAAATCAATAAGAATACCATCAGATATAGATTTCCATTGCCAAGGATGGATGATTTGATGGATTACTTGAGCGGAGCAAGATTTTTTTCAAAGATTGATTTGAAAAGCGGGTATCATCAGATTCGAATGAGAGAAGGTGATGAATGGAAGACAACATTCAAGATGAATGAAGGGTTGTATGAATGTCTTGTTATGCCATTTGTCTTAACAAATGTGCCTAGTACTTTCATGAGATTGATGAATGAAGTCCTGAAGGATTTCATTGGGAAATTCGTCATTGTATATCTTGATGATATATTAATTTTCAGCAAGACAGAAGCATAGCACTTAAAGCATTTAGCTACAGTGATGAGGAGATTACAACAAGAGAAATTGCTGATAAATATGAAGAAATCATCATTTATGAGCACAAAACTCATTTATTTGGGTTTTGTTATCTCTGCAAATGAGTTGAAGATGGATCCAGAAAAGGTAAATGTGATTAAGAATTGGCCATCGCCGAAGAATGTGTATGACGTTCGAAGCTTCCATGGTTTAGCTAGTTTCTACAGAAAATTCATTTGAAATTTCAGTGGGATCAACGCACCGATGATGGATACAGTGAAGAAAAGACACAAATCTTTTCATTGGACAGAGGAAGCAGAGAAGAGATTCAATCTGTTGAAGAAGAATATCACTAAGAAACCGATTTTGGTTTTTCCAGACTTTAACAAGACATTCCAGGTCAGGTGTGACACGAGTGGGTTTGCAATTGGAGCAGTCTTGAGCCAAGATGATAGGTCAGTCACATACTTTAGCAAAAAAATGAATGAAGCGAAGGTCAAATACTCAACATATGACAAGGAATTCTATGTTGTCATACAAGTGCTGAAGAAATGGAGACATTATTTGGTTCGTAAAGAGTTTGTTTTGTACAACGACAATCACACTTTGCAATTCGTGACTCAAGAGGAGAAGTTGAACCAAAAACATGCAAAATGGGTTGAATACATGCATAATTTTACTTTTGTGATTAAGCATATTTCTGGAACTGCTAACAAAGTTGTTGATGCTTTGAGTAGGAAATGTTTGCTTATGCAGGAATTCAGAGTCAAAACTCTGGGTTTTGATAACCTCAAAGAAATGTACAAGGATGACCCAGATTTTAAAGAAGCGTATGAGGCGTCTGAGAATCCAATTCTCAGGCACAAAGGCCAATGGACTGAATATATGATCCAGGATGGATTATTATTCAGGGGAAATCAATTATGTATTCCAAAATGCTCCATGAGGGAGAATCTGTTGAAGGAAAAACAAAGTTGAGGATTGGTCGGACACTTCGGTCATGAAAAAATGTTCTCAAAACTAAATGGCTCATATTTTTGGCCAGGGATGAGGACAGATGTTAAGATATTTGTGGATAGGTGCAAAATTTGTCAGCACACTAAAGGGAAAAGGAAAAATGCAAGGTTATATCATCCATTACCCATACCAGAAAGGCTGTGGGATGCAGTGAGCATGGATTTCATATTGGGACTGCCAAGAACGCAAAGAGGCTATGATTCAATCTTTGTGGTAGTCGATAGATTTTCAAAGATGAAACATTTTATACCATGCCAGAAAACTAGCGATGCAACTCATATTGTGAACCTGTTTTTCAAAGAAGTCGTCAGACTTCACGATTTACCGAGTATAGTTTATGATCGAGATACCAATTTTGTGGGACATTTCTGGAGGACTTTATGGAAGAAGATGGGGACAAGTTTTTCTTTTAGCTCAGCTTATCATCCTTAGACGGATGGGTAGACATAAGTTGTGAACATAAGCTTGGGAGACTTATTGAGGATCCTAGTGACTGAACACCACAGTCGGTGGGATCACATGCTACCACAAGTGGAATTTGCTTATAATGAGTCAATCAATAGAAGCACATGGCAGAGTCCATTCCAAATTGTATATGGAATGCATCCAAGGGGAGTTCCTGAATTGAAAGATTCAGAACAAGCTGAATTCAGAAGTGCTAGTGAAGAGGACTTTGCAGAAGTAATGAAGGAGTTCCACAACTGAATTAAGGAATGATTGCAGAGTTCAATCCAGGAGTACAAGCGCAGAGAAGATCAACATAGGCGAGAACTTCAATTTGAAGTTGGTGATCTGATTCTTTCACATCTGAGGAAGGAAAGGTTCCCAAGGGGAACATATAACAAACTGAAAATGAAAAAGATTGGACCATGCAGAGTCATGAAGAAATTTGGGGCAAACGCATACGAGATTGAATTACATGATGGGATCAGAATTTCACCGATATTCAATGTTGCGGATTTGTACCCTTACAGATCTGGAGAAGCAGGGGTAAATGATGAACAAAAAGAAATTCAATGGACAAAAAAAATGCCTGTAGCTAAAAAGCCATAGATGGAAAGTATAATTGACAAGAGAGTCAACAAGAAGACCAAGAGAAAAGAGTATTTTGAATACTTGGTCAAGTGGAAGGGATACCCAGTTGAAGATGCCAGTTGGGAAGATGAAGCAAAAATTCAGAAGCATAGACAGACTGTGCAAGAGCTCATGAAAAGGAGTTCATGAAAATTTTTCAAGCAAGGGAGTATGATGTAGGAGCATCGTAAGTAGCCAAACGAGCATGAAGGCGGAAGACAACTGGAAGACCACCAACACACATTTTTGAAATGTTTTTGAAGCATTAATGTAATGGTTAAAGGGAATCATACTTGCATATTGTAAACAGATCATGAGCGATTCACTCTCATCTGAAGAATGTAGAGGCATTTATGCATAATTAATGGAAGTAGGTAGATTTAAATTATAGATTAGACAGTTTTGGAGAGTAGGAGGGAAAACAGGTATAGACACCCTTTCCTTTGTATCATTAGTAAGTTGTCTCATTAGAACATTAGTCAAGAGTTGTAGCAGAGAACTGTAGAGAAGAACCCATGTACAAGAAATTGAATTAATATAAAAATCTTTGAATCAGATTTCATGGAGTTATGATGTTTTCTGTTTATACATGGTGAATGGTATGCTTACAGTGGTTTTATTCTCTCTATTATGCATTTTTTATGAGGCTATGTTGTGTATGTATGATTTCATGTTGAATGTTTGAAGTCTGAGAGAGAGAGAGAGAATTAGTTTCAAATGTTTCTCTTCTCGAGGGAGAATTTCCTACAAGGAGTGTAGTGAAACATCCGCAAGGAGTGCATTGACAAAGGTTCAGAGTTTATCTCTGAAAGCTCAGGAGGGATACCGTTGTTCTCATTCTAGTAGAAGTGCAAGTGAAGAATAGAAGCTGTGCAAGGTGTGCACATGCTGGTTGAAAGCTAGAACTTATCAACCAAGGGAAGAGTTGAAGGAAGACTATTCTTGCAGAAAGTGCACAGAGTCGAAAGATCAAATACTTCGAAGTATTTGAAAGTTTTCCGCAAGGTGTGCGAGCAAGAACCCTTTTGGAGGTTTGAGTTGTAACTGAAATCTCAGGAGGGATAACACCTTTGAACACTTCAAAGGAGGACGAAGGTCGAACTTCTTCAAAGGGAGACAAGGGTCGAAGTCATCCAGTAGAAGTAAAGTTCATAAGGGAGAACATTGGTTTATTTCGCAGAAGTTGTCCAGGAGCAAATGAGTGGTTGAAATTCTCTGTGGAGAACTCACGAAATAGCGAGGACCATAGGATCCAGGAGAGCTGCAGAGAAGTTAAGCATTGGATCGAACAGGGGATTATTAGTCATTGACCCTGTGGAAAGTGCCATTTCAGGATTCTGGGTCTATAAGTGATAGAAGGACGAAAATCGGAGGTTCGTTCAAGTCCCGAAAGCTAGAAATCTTGGAGTGGCAGGGGGAAAGAATCCATGTCAGAGATAGAAGACAGCGATGAAGACAGGTGTCATACTTGTCGCCAGGCAGAGTCAAGACTTCGTTGACTGTTTCGGGGTTTCGTGGGTTGGAGAGCCGGAAGCCTTGCATCAGGATTTGGGAATACGTGAAGTCCAAAAATTCGAATCGGTGAAAAGTCCCATAGGGGAGCTAGTCTTTGCTGAACGCATCAGGGTTCGGCATTTCGACATTTTTGAAGACAAGAGATAGGGTTCCTTGTTCCGGAATTCCTGGAATTGCGAAACGGGATACGACTGTGGAGGAGGACGCGGCCAAACATTTCAATGAATCGACATTTCAGGTTTCGGCACTAGAGGGCCGAGAAACTCGACAACAGGAATCATGAAATTGTGAGACCTGAAGTCCCGAATTGGTGAAGGGCGCGACGTTATTGTGGCCAAGGAGATTTGGGTTGGCGCCTGGTGTTTTTTCACGTAGGCTCAATTCATAAGGACCTGTGGATACGCCATGAGTATATGAGATATTCTCCAAGGGGTAATTCAAAGAGTCAATTAGACTCAAGGGAATATTTAGAGAGATCCTGCGTGGACCTCGACCCAAGGGTTTGGGGGTCTGCACCAACTTCTCGTCATGACTTTCTCCACACTCTTGAATCCCGAAATGATGAAATTCGAAGTACTAGATCAACGACTCTCGTCGATCCAGATCTAACGACGATTATTCCTCTGAAGCTTGTGACTTTTGATAGACACTCAGTCTTAACTCCTCCACTAATCCACTGGATCCAATGGTCCACGATGAATTGGTGGTTCTCCCTCTAAGAATTTCGACCGCCCGTTGAGTTCCTTAGCAACTCTCGGCCAAACAACTTTGCGTATTTCCTCCTGAACTTGGTTTTCTGCAGAGCCTCTGTGAGCCTCATCTTTCATTTGAACTTCATAAAGTCTCTATACCTCCTGAGCTTATACTTCGCTTCAAACTCAATATTTCTAATGGATTCTCGCACACAGTTCTTTCAACTTCTCGATAATATCTGATTATCTGAACTTCTCAGTTCTATGCACTCCTTGCGATAGTAACTCTTTAACCACTCACTGGGTTGGAAAATTCTAAGACTTCAACTGGCCTG
>JZKD02S2296035.1:3959-29089 GCA_000966675.3 Picea glauca | reverse complement strand
CTTGTACATATCCATATAGTATGGCTTGTACCAACAAAAACAAAGAAACCCACCAAAACATAAATCCCTCCTTGGGATTTGTGCCCTAGCTCTCTTGGCAAACATGCCCTCCTTGTTGCCCTCTTTCCTCTCTTAAGCTTACTCAGAAATCTCTCAAACTCCTTCTCTCAATGTGTCTTGAACACTACCCAATGCATTCTTTTATAAATTTGAAAATGACATTTTCCCTCCAAAGTGTATTTTCACATTCCCTCAACCCGAAATCCAAAGGCCAAGATCTAATCTTGCCTTTGCAAGATCAAGGGTCATTATTCATTCCCTCCAAAATGAATCACTTAAAATATTAAAGAACATTTCACTTTATTACATAAGTGCACTTTATGAATACAACCACTTTAAATTAGAATGTACACTTTATTAAAAAGTCACTTTAATAAAAAAAAAAATCACATTATAACTTTCTAAAAACTCATTACAAAGTTAAGTGCCTAGTGGTGTCAACATAAGGTAACATCTACATACAAGACAAAACATGAGGAGTACCTCCCAAGCTAAAAATCTAACACCAACCCCATTAATTATTTTCCCCATACTATAAGTCTAGTTGAGATTATAATGCAAGTTAACTCTCTTCTTTCAAACATGCCTTTAACTTGTCAACATAAATGTCATAATGTGAAGGGGACAAAAATCAATGTTGTTTAACCTATATATGAAAATTGTTTGTTTGTTTTTATAAATTCACATTGTTCATGCATAGTATTAAAAACTTCAATAATAAACTAATCTTCTTTTCAAAAACAATTCCATATAACTTAGATAAAATATGGATAATTATGACGATTATGTGATTTGATTAAGTCTAAGCTTTGAGTAAACCTATATTAGTTTCTTAATTCAAAATCTTTTGAATACAAGAAATAAAAAAACTAATTTTCAATTTTTAGAATTCCATCTTCATACTCTTCACTCTTCATTGTACTTAGCTTTTCATTTTCAAAGAATTTAATCTCATATTAAATTTACATATAATTTTTTTTTTCAAAGCATTTAATCTCATAATAAATTTACATAGTAGATTTATATGTTAATATATATAACATATAGTTAATATATATAACATATATGTTAATATAATAATAATAATAATAATAATTTATTTTTAAGGTCATCGTCAAGCCAGACACCAAATTGGTGTATGAGACCCCCTACTCCCTGTGGATTTGAACTTGTGACCTCTTAGGAGGAAATACATGTTATATATAACATATATGTTATATATATATTAACTATATGTTAATATATTGTTATAACCCTAAATTTCTCTACATATGCATACCTGGCATTTGGCCCTCTTACTTGCATTTTTTGCCAAGCCATCACTGAGTTGCTCTTCTTAAAAACTCATTTTTTGAAGATGTACGCACCCTACACCAATAATGCCCATGTACATACAATTGTTTCACCACTACAACCTGTGTATGTATGCATGCTACACTACTATAGCCCATGTATACTTGCAAAAGTTGAAAAAAAATAAAAAGTTGTAAGGAATTCGTTGAGATTACAGGTTATTGGGTAGTTTCCCAACTAATCCACCGCCTATAGCCCGTCACCCAACTGAATAACCATCCTTTTTTCATATAAAAGGAGGTTTTGGGGTCTCATTCCACATCTAGACATAAGAACAGTGAAACTCTGTCTGTTTCACATCCCCTCCTTGCCCCAAGCATTTGCAGCCCTTTTGTGAGAGTTGTCTCAGAATTCCCAATTTGTCTTCCTTCCTCCATCATAAACCCATTATACTTCCCAATAAGAAGGTTGAGAGGAGAAGCCATACAGAGGTGCACTTGGAGCTTGGTGAAGAGGAGCTCAGACCAGGTTCGTGGAGCAGTAGCCGACTTTGGTTGTAAGTGATCATCATATTACCAATAAAAGAAGTACTTTTCCTATCCCAAAACATGATGTGTCGAATGTTTGCATTTGATTTATGTTTTTATTCTAATGTCTAACCCTTGATTTATATATGAATTGCATGCTTGTAGTTTCCTTTTTATCTGTCTTTGAATGCAGACCAGCCTTGGGAGGAGGCGTGCAGTCAATGAATCTATCAAGCGCGAGAGGATCATCACTAGATGCGGAGTAGAGTACAGTTACTCGATCCTCCTCATTTTTCTTTTCGTGTATGAGTCTGGGATATGTTTGGGGTAGTTAAAGAAGTAGGAGACTTTTAAATGGTTATTGATCTGCCTAGATTGTAAACCCTAGTGTAGCCATAGGGGGGTTTTCCCTGCTAGAAAAACTGACGAACATACTGGGGAAGCCTCTAGGGTTTTAGGGGATTTTTTTTGGGTGTTTGATTGGTTTTATACCTTTTGAGTTTTTTTTTAGTCTCTTGAGTATTTTAAGGGATCCTGGTCACCTTTTGGTGCCATACCAGTTCTCCCTACCCTATCAGTCAATCCATTTATTTCCTTTTTCAAGAAATACAGAGGTATACGCGACCTACTGAGAGACAACACGCGTACATACACACCCTGCTTTATAGACAACCCGCGTACATATGCAGACTTCTTAAGCATCAATAGCGTACCTATGTCAAGAAACTATTTTTAAGAAGAGGCAGCCAACCTCTTCCCTGATTGAGGTTTTACTTCTCAGGGTTTCTTGATTAAGTTTAGTGTATCTGGTTTTTACAGTCGTAGCTTGGGTTAGATGTCAGTTTTCTTGTCTTTTAAAGATTTCGTGTGTTTAATTATGAAAGGGTTTTAGGCAAGTCTGTGAGTTTGCTTATCACCTTGTTTGGTGTATTTAGTGACTCCCTGTGATCTGCAGTGGGCCAGAGGTCAGTTTCAATCTTGTCTTGTATTTCTTTTCCCCCTTTCATTTGCTTTAAAGAAAAGAGAAAAAAAATTATTTCAACTTTTTTCCTGTTTAAAGCATTTCCAAAAAGAAAAAGATTTTCCATTTCTTAGTTTGGTAAAGTAGTTGGGGTTAGTTATTTTACTTGAAAGGAAAAAGAGTTCAATTTTTAAGTTCTTTAACTCATTTCATAGAATTTAAGTAGCTCGTAGTCGAGTGAAATTTCGTTTTAGTTAAATATCTTGAAAATAGTTAGTTATGAAAAGTTGGTTTAAAGATTTAGTTGCCAATTTTTATGGTTAACTAGAAGTATTTTTTCTTTCAGAATTTCGTTTACTTCTCCTCTTTTTGTATTTCATACACATCCCTAGTTTCACTATTGTATCCTTTGAGTTAAAACACACCATTTAAACGAACGCTAATTAAAATTAACTAGACTTTTATGTTTGTAGGGTCAATCAACTAGTTTAGGGCTAGAGCCTTGAATTAGGTTGGAGAGAAAATTATTCAAGGCTTATAAACAAACATTGGAGTCAAATATAGGGAGTGTAAAAGTCCAGTGACATGAAATTTATCCGAGAACCCCCTCTAACATAGGGGCTAAACACGAGGTTGCATGAGGAAAGGTAGCAGAGATAACCCTTCCAAAGTCAGACCAAGTGTAGTGGGGAACACATATTGAGGATCTATCGTGGAATACTGTCGTTTTCATTTTCCTATGGAGCTTCGTGGACCTCGAATATGTTCAAGATCCTCAATAGTCTTCCAGACCACTTTCTTTTGATACCCTCGGTAGGTTTCAGACTTGTTATCCTTCTCATTGCGGTCCACCCGATTATCGACTATACCAGCCCAGTGCCTGTTCGCAAGCTGGCAACTTAAGTGCCTTTATTCTAGGGACTTACAGGTGATTGTGGGGGTATACCGCGGTACCTAGGGCAGAATTTAGGCCACACTTTGTAGAGTATACTAGAAGGGTGCTTCCATGTTCGAGTTTCACTTGCAACGGTAAGTTACTCTAGTGTTGGCTGGCATAACCATTCTTCCAACTAGATAGTGGTTTGCCTAGTTTATATTGTAGGAACTTTTCTAGCGTTTGATTGGTTTTCAACGTTAGTTAAAGCCTTACTGTGTTGTTGATATTTTCACAAAGTGGAAGATCAAGAGCTCCACCGGTTGCGAATGCTTTAGGGCATGCTGTTGGTTACATTGGAGCCACCATCGCCACCGTTACAGAGAAGACTTGACCAACAAGGGTCATTTGAAGCGACCAGGCCACAAGAAATTGTGCCTGAGCCAGCTCCGAGAGGAGAACAATCGAATCCAGAGGAACTCATTGTTTCTGACCTTGGAGCGGAAGCTCTCAAGCTAGTTAACCCTCCGATCACTGACTTGTTGGCGCCAATATTGGTACAAGTTCTCCCTCCAAGGGTAACACCTCACGAGCGTTATATAGTCTTACAAGCAGCTATGGAAGAAAATGTTGCTACTTCATCCAGGAGTCCTCATACTCCCTCAACGACTGCCACCATTGGAGGCATTTCACCTCCTTACCCACCTTCGCCAGTCCGGACCACAATGGTCTTGACCACCTCTACTTCGAGCAGTGGTCTGACTCCGTCAGTGGAGATGACCACTGCTCCGTTCACACAGAGTGCGATGGGCCCTCCATTTTCATATGGGATGCTCAACCTTGATACGAACTCCATCCTTACCATCTCCACCTTACAGACCATGGATCTGGGGGAAGGGATCTCAAACACTCCCTTACAAGGGTCCATTGGGGGCACCTCAACCTCCTATAATGCTATCCCTTACGGTGGGGGTCATATACCTCCTTCGTTCCCCTCGCTCATCAGTTCTTTCTAGCCACCCATCAGGCCGAACATGAACTATAGCTTGTTTGAAGCAGGCAATCTAGGACCTTCTTCTTACACCACACTGGTGGGTTCTATGTCACTTTGTTTGTTCGACGCATTTGGTAATAACACTTTTTCATCAGGTCATCTTGGCCAGGGGAAATCTTGGTTTTGGACAACAGAATCCTATGCAAGGTACTATTCCTACATAGGGGGGAAGTACAAGAGTTTTCTCCTCACAAGGACTTTGGAATCCTTGGCAAGGATCAGTTCCCTTGTCAAATATGTCGACCAGGGGAAACCCCTTCCATGGTCAATGGAACCCTAGGCAAGGCTCAGTACCTATGCCCATTGGATAGGCAGGGGGAAACCCTTTCCAAAATCTTTGGAACACGATGTAAGGAGAAATCCCTGCCCAACCCTCGACATCCAATTACGGGAATCAAACGATGATGTCCCAAAAAATGCAGTTTCCATTCGCTGGTCAAGGCCATGGTGTCTACCAGAACCCTAGCCAACAACCCAACATTTCCTAGCAACTTGGTGCCAGTTAAACTCCAGGTTCCTTTTTTCATGTACATAGTACCCAACCCAAACTACCATTTTGGGGGACGTTACATCTGCCAAACTTGTCAAGGTTGCTTAATGACCTGATTTTTCATGATCCGCGTTGACCCCCCATGTCGACTAAGTTACCCTCGGATATTTAGAAATTCGAAGGCAAGCTTGGCGAAGATCTGGGTGATCACATGAAAACTTTCCACGTATGGTGCTCGTCAAACTCGCTGCGAGACGACTCCGTACAATTGTGTCATTTTCAACGCACTCTTATCGGGGGTGCCACAAAATGGTATATCGAGTTTGACCGCTCAAGGTATTCTTACTTTAGTGATTTGGCGATGGTTTTCCTAAACCATTTCCAACTACCCATGAGATATGATGCCAACACCGAATTGTTGGCCAACTTTAGGCAAACAAAGTCCGATCATATCTCGGATCAAATCCGAGAATGGTGGTGTCGGAAGAGTTTGATTAACGTACAGGTCCCACCAGCTTTCTTGCTGGAGTGGTTCCTTAAGTCTTTGGTACCTCAGTTATCCAAGGACATTGCAACTTCAGGAGTTTTTTCAGAGGAGGAGGCGATAATGAGAGCATAACAGCTTGAGCTGATATACTCTTAGTCTAACTTACTCTATGATATTTTTCCAGATGTGACACAGTCCATCCTTGACAAGGCCAGACAAAGTTCTGGACCACATGCCGATGATATAGTTGGTTCGTCACAAGCAAATTCCATTGATCAGTTGTCACATCAATTGCAGCAATTTTTGATACAACAGGCAACGTCCAGCCAAACCTCCGGTTCGGTTATTCCCCCTACCCAAATTTCATTCATACAAAATGTGTAGTCGACGAAACTGAAGGCCAACCAACAGTCTGAAGGGAGAAAAAAACAACGAAACAAAAAGGGTAACGGAGATAAGAAACCCAACAACAATGTTGGTGGGGGAAACACAGAGAAGAGAAAGTCGAAGTACATGTGTAACCTTTGCATGGAGGACCATCCAACTCACCTGTGCGCTCGACTTGCGGAGTCCGAGAAGTTATTGGTGAAACAAAAACTTGTTGTGTTAACGAACCCATTTCCACATGGGAAAAATATGACTCAATCCTTTTCAAGCGCATATGGGTGCAGTCAGGGACCCCCCGCATGTTCTATTAATCCCTCACCCACAAACGTTTATATGATGAAATGTGATTCTTATATAGAGACCAGGGCACATGATTACAGAATGCCAAAATCTGCCAAAAAGGGTAAAGAAGCCACAAATCCACCCGTTCCTCTACAGATTGAGAAGACGATGGATGAAACAATGACACACATCTCGAAAGGGGCATTCAAAAAATATTTTCATAATCTGAACATGAGGGCCACCCAAAATTACTCTGTGGTGGAGGATTTTTCACAAACCCCTTGCGCGATGTGCACTTTGGAAGTCCTCCAGTGCTGCCCTTCGTAGAGAAAGGATTTGTTGTCCTCTTTGGGATATTCTGAGACTTGTAATCTGGGAACGATCATTCTTGATACGACCGAATTGAAACCTCATCTTTCTTACCACGTCGCATTTCAGATAGTAGTGGCTTACCCCATGAAATCTTTTACATGGAATATTTTTCGTATGGTGGTTGATGGGGGTGCCTCAACCTGCGTGATGTTGTTGGTGTGTTGGAAGGCGATTGGCCAACCCATTTTGTCTCCGTCACCTACTCTTCTTACTGCTTTCTACGATCATTCTTTCGGACCACATGGAATCATTCCTTCTTTCTCTATGCAGTTAGGAGGAAAGACCATGTGCGTCAAATTTGAAGTGGTCGATTCACCTCTCGACTACAACCTTCTGTTAAGAAGGAGTTGGACCTATGAAATGCATGTAGTGGTTGCCACATTTTTTTGGGTCTTGTTGTTTCCACACGAGAGATGAATTGTAACCATTGACCAGTTGTCCTTCTCCAGGCCTGAACCTTCATTGAGGGCATCCATGGTCCCGATGATTGATAACCCTCAGCCCAACATCATCAATGTAAGGGTTGGTTTGTGCCCACCGTTGATGGGTACTTTCAATTATCCACCTCCTTCTGGCGATGTCAAGTTTATATCGATTTCCCTCGACTAACCTAGGGCTGAAATTTTTCAGGTGTCATCATTCCAAGCGACTTACTTTAATGATCTGTGGACTCTTCCTTCCCCATCGACATTGATAGAAGGGACAGGGAATCCTGGCATGGCCATGCCCTTGTTCATGACAGAAGTTGCGTACAATACAGAAAGCTTTGGTCGACCCTGATCCCACTCCCGCATAGGAGTTAGATATAGTTCTTGAGCCTATTTGGGCTCAAGGTTCCATTGCAAATATTGATTCTTTAGAATTGGTCTTTCCCTCACATGAGGTGATTCTTGAGGCATTGACTGGTCTGGACAGACCCTAGGATGATCTCCATGACAAATCTTATTTCCTCCCAGAGTTGAGAAGAATAGAGGCAAGTGAATTCGTGTGGACTATGACTGGAGACAGGTCTTGTCATGTTAATCCTCTGGCTATGCACGCATTTTATGCCAAGGGTAATATGGAAAGTATCATCGAAATGATACCTATTGATATCTCCAGAACCCCTCACATCGTGGATAATGTTTTCATTGGAGCAGACTGCTCCCCCGTAGAGATTCGAATCTATACAGATTTGTTTAAAGAATTATGCGACGTTTTTTCCTAGTCTTACAAGGAAATGCCAAGAATTGATCCAAGAATCATCGTAAATGAGATAATGACTTATCCTAATGCTAATCCAGTCCAACAGAAGCTTCATCCAGTGAATCTTTGAAAAGAAACAACTATTAAGGTTGAAGTAGAGAAATTGCTTAAAGACGGTTTTATCTAGTCCGTATAGTTGATGCAATGGGTGTCAAATCCTGTTTCAGTTAACAAAAAATAGGGTATGATTCACGTGTGCATGGACTTCTATGACTTGAATAAGGCATGTCCAAAAGATAATTTCCCCACCCCATTCATTGATCAGATTGTCGATGAATGCACAGGTTGTGAGTTCTATTCTTTCATGGATTATTTTTTGGGATATAACCAAATTCAGATCAAACCTGAGGATTGGCATAAAACAACTTTTATCTGTCCATGGGGCACATTTTCTTATCGTAAGATTCCTTTTGGCCTGAAGAATGCTAGAGCCACTTTTCAGCGGGCCATGTCTTTTGCTTTCCACGACCTTAGACATATAGTCAAGGATTATCTCGATGATCTATAATCACGATCTCGTAAGAGAGTTGATCATCCCACACACCTTCGACTAATCTTTGAACAATGTCGCTACTATTGGATTCGCTTGAATCCTAACAAATGAAGTTTTTGTGTGGCATCGGGTCACCTTTCAGGTTTCATAGTTTCGACAACAAGGATCATGGTAGATCCTTTGAAGGTTGAGGCAATAGTTCAGTTTCCTCCCCCGTGCACAATCCCTCAGCTTCAAAGCTTATAGGGGAAAGCAAACTTTCACATGGTATCTCTCACCTCCGGGTCTACTTAGATGCTCAGCTGGTTGTGTCCTAGTTAAATGGGGTTTATCGCATTTATGATCCTACTTTACACCGATGTTTCCTTAGGGTACACCTCTTAGAACATTGTTTTGATTGCATTACATACATCCATGTTCCTAGGAGATTAAATCAAATGACAGATACTCTAGCTAATCAAGTATTAGATTGGTATGTTACACACACATAAAAAGAAGCACAAACATACACATGTACATACATTTGTAAAAAATGTGATCCATAAGACATATTAAAAGATGTAAATATATATATATATATATATATATATATATATATATATATATCAAAACGTGTCAGAGTACATAGGTGGGTGCAAATGCCTCAAAAAATATTAATCCGGTATACATCACGGGGCTTATGCCCTAAAAAACTATACAAAGAGTTCCCTCGGCACATAACAAGTCCATCCTATCTAAGATCAGGGCCTATTGGCCCTACTGTAGTGAACGATGGCATTTTTCAAATGCTGGAAGAGTTTGACCCAAGTCTGTGGCACCCCAACTACATGAGGCTGCATCGATGGCGGGATATCCTCGATCTCAGCCATGGGAACATCATGAGTGAGCACGGTGAGGTTCTTCTCTACTCATATCTAAACTCTCTCAGCCTCTCTGGCTGGAGGTCCCCCTGTGGTTGCTGGTTCGATGACTGTTGTTGGTACTGCCTCTGGTCGAGGATCCCACCTAGTCCTTGAGAATTCTTCCGGACACACTGGTCCCACATCTATACATAACATATACATAGTTGTCAAATACTCGGATACATACTAAATATGATATATATAAAAGAAACTAAAAATTAAATAACTTTAAAAACACACCCTCCTCCCCAGGAGGTACGAGCATGTCTGGATCCCTGGAAAAGTTGATTCCAGTGTAGGGGTAGTCCTCTATCACTGTATGTCATGCCCACAAATCGAAGAACTTTTCATCGAAGGCCTCTATGGTCCTCCCTCCCCCTTGTCATGGCAGCAATGTTTCCCATCTACACACTACTGGGAAGGAGGCCACATGCCCCCATATAGTCTCTCTAAGACTTAGACTGGGTACCCTCTCAAAGAAGAATGAGCACAAAATGGTACCGAACTCGAAGTTCATGTTGCTCCTCTCTTGGCACTCTGTAAGCTACCTCTTCATGCAGTCAAGCATGGTTGTGATCTAGTTGAATATTTGTGCATCTAGGAACTACATTGCACAATACACATGTGCCCGGGAATCCTAGTGTAGGGTCGCAGATCCAGTGATCCACCCAATAAGAAAAATGATCACCTTCAATGATAAGTTTGTGATCTTGTGGATGGGCACCTGAGAACCTACTTTCTTAGTGTCAGCCTTGCAATGAATTCTGATCTAGTCAATGATGTTGAAGGGCCCAGGGGGGAATGTACGCAGGTTGACTAGCTCCCCTCTCCTTGAGAGGTCAGTCAAGAAATATATGTTGGCATGTTTTACAGACATTGTAGGCTTGTCATTGATGGAAAGTACAGCAGCAAAGATGGCAGCAAACGTGCTAAGGATTGTAGGGAGGTCATTGATGAAAAGATCAGATTAAGCATCGATGAAAAACATGAACAAAGTAAGCTCAGGAGTAATTAGTGCAGATTCGATCACAGTGCCTAAGCTCGGTAGGAGAAGCATCAGTGATCGTTGGATCCTATTTAAATTCCCGAAAGAAGGAGGACTGCCAGATCTGATTGTAGACAAGAAGAACACGCAGAAGAGGAGGACATATCTCAGGCGTCAGATCTGAGCATAAGTTTCGACCATCGTTGGATCAGGGAGAACCTACACATTCATTAAAGTGCAAGGAGAAGCGGGTATCCAAAATTCTAAAAGAAGGAGGACCGTCCATCTACAAGCAGGACACATGGACACAGATCAAAATTTCGCTAACTGGAAAGTCAAAGGTATGAAATGCTCCAACCTTTCACCTCTCGAACTCGCGATATGAGAAATCGCGAAATAATCTCAATCGTTAGATCGAGGCCAAATATGGACCATTGATCAGGCACAACGAAGGCTCGTGGAGTTGCGAAGTCTCGATAAAATCTTGATCATTGATCCAAGAGGGGTGCATGGCAGAAGATTAGAGCATGTCAAAGACTCTATTTTGGGGTTTCATGAATCGTGACTTAGAGAGGCAAGAAACAATACCATAGGAATGATGAAATCATGAAATGCGAAATCGCAAAATGATCTGAGCCGTCAGATCAAGGGTCGATTGGGACCATTGATCCCACGCCATTTTTGAGTTTCGCGGATTGGTAGTTGGAAGCGTCAAGAACATTCACCACAGGAATGTCGAAATCGAGATTTTCAAAATCGCGAAATGATCTGAGCCGTTGGTTCGAAGAGATCGTGGACCATTGATCCAACCCCCTTCGATGTATTGGAGACTAGGATTTTGGTTACCGGGAGATGGAGAAGTTAGAGACTCTCAACATCAGGAGTCCCAAAATGCCGAAAAACAAAATCTCGAAAATCACTTTAGGAACAAGTGCTTGGTCATGGCCATGGTCATATAGAGGAAGGAGCTAGCGCAGAAAATCTTTGTTTCAGAGTTTCGAATATCGCGACATGGATTGGCAAGACACTTGGCCACAGGAAAGCCGAAATGATGAAATATGAAATAAAGGTAAGCTTATGAAGATCATTCAATGGTGCAGATGATACTGAAGGAGATCGGAGGGCTACTGTTGAATGACACAGTGAACCTGCCAGAAACCATTGATGAGTTCTACCAGAGGACTTGAAGACACTTCGAGCTGATTGACAGAGGAGGTGAAGAGTCTCAAGAGATCAGCCAGTAGAACAAAGATTGTTCGTGGAGGCGACTAATAAGTGGATGAGCATTGAAGTTTGTAACTGAAGCAAAAAGTATAATATCCACTATGCCAGAGAAGACGAAGAGTCTCGACTGCCAGAGAGGCTGAGGAATCTCAGCATGACATCCAGTGATGGTAAATGCGTGGGAAAACCGCCAGAGAAGCTGAAGGGTTACTATGATGATCAAACATAGCACTCGATATGTGGAAGCGATTAACGCGGTGTGAACAGGCAGAGGCATGGCATACATTACATGCACAAGGTACACAAAAGCTATAAGTACACGGTACATAGAAGTGATGGAGTGGTTTTTGTTGAGGTGAAGTAATGCATGTGTGAAGAAGTAAAGGGGTGGTGCAGCAGCTGAAATGGATAGGAAACAAAAGGTGCATTGAATGGGAATGGCACACAAAGCACATAAGGCAGAAGAACAGAATGGGCAGCGGATGCATGCAGGAAGACAGTGAGGAAGACTGAGTAGCAAAATCTTGCAGAACAGTGATGAGACTAGTAAGTTGTTATTCAACACTATATCACTGTAATAGTTTTCAGTATTTCATATTCATAATCCAGGGTAGTAGGGAGATGCTAGGGAGGACTGGTGTCCTCATAGGTTCAAGTGGGTTCTTGAACACAGGGAGCAGTAGCTTCCTTCTAGTTGGTGCTAGAGAAACCAGGGAGTAGGTGCTTCCTTCTAGTTGGTGCTAGAGAAAACAGGGAGTTGGTGCTTCCTTCTAGTGGGTGCTAGAGAAAACAGAGAGTTGGTGATCTTAGCAAGTTGCATCTTGCAAAAACAGAGGTTGTAGCCTCACAATGAGTTGGTGCTCATATGTATGATAATGTAAAGAATGTAAATAATACTTATCATATAAAGAAGAAGAGTTTTTTACCCTGTATGGGTTTCCTCGAGAAATATTTGTCTTTGTGTTTCTCATATATGTGACCGATGCTGAATGTGCCATTGTTTATTTCCATGCATTATTGTGATCATCATTGAGTTCCTTGTAAGGATTTTAAAAGAAGCATAATTGTTTAAGCACAGTAACAACTGATTCACCCCCCCTCTTAGTTGTCCAACAATATATGTCCTTAGTCATTGGAGTCAATGAATGCCCCTCAAGCATGAATGCCTCTACGTTCGGGTTCCAGTAATCCACCAGAGCATTCAGTAGCCTAGGTTGTTCCCTTATGAATGGACACCGGTAGAAATTCCATAACCCGCAGTGTTTCAGTGCGGCGATAGAAGAAAGTTCCTTATCGACCAAGATGTCGATTTCCTCGTGTTCCATCTCCCTCTAGTGGACATACATCTTGTTCCATGACAAGTTCAAGGGGGAGTTAGCTCTTGCTTTTTCATTTTCCATACTTTTGAGGGTGTACGCGGGCTGCCTTGGACATAGTCGCGTATGTATGCTGGAAAATTGTTCTCTTCCTGCGTACATATGCATGTTGTCCTTGGAAAACCCGCGTACATGTAGGTCCACCCTTTTTTAAGAGGGCTCATCTCCCCAAAAATTACAAAATATGCATAAAAGAAGTATTGAAATACAAGAGGGATGAATTTATAATTACTTGGTTCGAGCGAAAGTTCATTTCATCCTCTGAAGCTCCCGGAATCAAATCTTTTAGCAAAGGGGTCCTTTTTTCCTTTTGGTTATTTTTCAAATTGCAATGGTGAAAATGAGTTGTCAGCTTCTATTTATAGACTTTTTTGGCCCTTTTTGCCACTTTTTTGAACCCTTTTATGGTTTTTTTCTGGCTCGAAAATCATTTAACTCATTTTTTGAGTTTCTTATTGGATGTTACGATGCACTTTCCTTTTTGGTTTGGTAATTTTTTGGGGAAATGGTCACTTTTGAAGGTCCTTTGGCACAAGTCATTTTTTCCAACTTTTGCATATAAGTTAGGATTCCACCTCCACTTTCTGCATCTCATTGTCTTTTCCTCTTTTCCATGGGATCGATCCCACCAAAGTGTGACACAAAACCATCTTTGTTGTTTTAGAAGTGTCATGATTAGGTGGTAGAGCCTACCTTTACATGGATTCCCTAGATAGATCCTTGTTGCATTCTGGCGTCCATGTTGTCTCTAATAACTTTAGGCTCAAGAGTCCTTGTTAGTGTTTTCATGATTACGAGATTGAGCCTCATTCATATGATGCATCATCACTCTTGGCCTCACCCTTGGGACTCCCAAAAATGAACATACTTTGTTGACTTTCAAGCTCACTTTGAAATCTGAAAGAAACATCCGACAAGACTACATTTATGCTTTTCAATATTGTCTGTATTAACTTAGAAAAGTAACCTCTTGGAATCTTCGTTAATCCCTTTTCAGACTCTCTAAACATGAAAATATTGTCGAGCGATCTTGTTGTCCTTCATGCTCACTAAACTAAAACTTGAAGCCATGTCTATCCGGCAATAGTTTACAACTTTTTTGGTTCGGATGGTCAATTTTACGAACAAATGTATACTCTAGGAGCTTCGGTTCGCTAGAAAAGTATTCTCGGGTATAAGTTTAACCCTTTTTTGGGCCTGAGGGACTAAATTTACAAAAAAGGAACATTCTCCTTGGTTTTGGTTTATCACATTTTTCGGGCCTTGGAGATTACTTACGAAAATGGAATCGCCACGGATTCCATAGTTAAGCTCTTTTCAGACTCCCTAAAATTGAAAAGATCGTCGAGTGACCTTGTTCCTTCACACTCGTTAAAATTGGTCCAGAAGAACATCTATTGGCATGAGTTTACCCATTTTTCTGGCTTATAGATATGGAAGAAAAAGGTACACCTTGAGAGATTCGTCTCACTGGGAGAGTTCTCCTCAGTAAATTTTATACTTTTTTGGGCTAAGGAGACTAAATCTAGAAAAGGTTGTGAGTCCATAGTTAAGCTCTTTTCAGACTCCTTAAAATTGAAAATATTGTCGAGTGATCTTGTCTTTGTCAAACTCGTTAAAATGGTTTTGAATAGATGTCTATTCGGTGCTAGTTTACCCCTTTTTCAAACTGACTAGACTATTTCCAAAAAAGGTACCCCAGTGGAGTCTTCTTTTATGTTTTTTCAGACTCTCTAAACGTGAAAAAAACACCGAGCTTACCTTCTCTGGGCTCGTAAAAAATAAATTGAAGGGGGTTTCAGTGTGTCTTGCTAATCGCATTTGCATCTCTATTTCTTTGGTCTAATGCCAACTCCATGTTTCTCTCAACTGAACCTTTGAAGCATACCTTATACACAAGACTTGTAGCACTTTACCTCTGCCACCTGACACCTTGACCCATGGAGGAATTTTCCTAGAGTGTCCTTTTCTTGCACATGTCTCCTTGCTCTGAGAATTAGTGTGTTCCTTGCACCTAGAACTAGTATGCTTGCGACACTCATTCCTCCTTTGTAACATAGCATTCTTTTATTCTTTTTCAAGATCTTTAAAAAATTGAAAAATACAAAACAAAAATCAAAAAATCCAAAAAAAGGGGACAAGAATTATATATTCTTTTTTGGCAACACAATGAGTCTCCCTTGGACAAAGCACACCCGTTTGTTTGTTTGTCAAGATTTGGGATCTAATATGACCTTAGGAATTTGTTCTCGCTACATTGAGATGTGTCCTCCTCCATTTGGTTACTCTTCCAAACATATTGAGAGTTTGCGTTGCCTCCTGCATCATGAACTTATGTCAATGTCATAATGCCTGAGTTTGATCATCTTTTGTGCTATTGTCCAAGGGAATTTTCACCCAGCTTAAGTCAGCCTTTATGCAGCTTGTCTCTTGACCTCATGCCTGGCCATCCCAAAATTCTAATCAATTCCTTGTTCAAAATCAATGAAGTTCTATGCCTGATCATCGAGATCCTCTTGGCTTTTCCTGACGAGCCATGTAAGACCTCTGGGTAGTGAAGTCATACACTCATATTGTACTCCTACCTAAGTTTTTGAAGATCTTGAAGTTTTTACTCGAGCTATGAAGACCTCATCTCCAGCCATCAGGCGTTATTGGCTTCTTGAAGATGGATACTATACTCGTATATATTTGATTTTGAGATATAGATCCGATGTGTATTGCTCACAGATACACTTTATATAGTTATATGACATGGATATGCAGTGTATTTTATTGGCAACCATGATTTATTTCATTCCGAGCATGGGTATTCCTACCTCAGAGAGACAATTGTTATTTTGCATATGGCACCTCTCGAACTCTGGTCCCGGGCTCACTCGTTTCGTACATTGGCGAAGATTTTGTAATGTATTTCAGCAATTGGATGCTATTTTGACCTCACACATTAGGGGGCATCTGTTATAAGCCTAAATTTCTCTACATGTGCATACCTGGCATTTGGCCCTCTTACTTGCATTTTTTTCCAAGCCATCACTGAGTTACTCTTCTTAAAAAAATAAAATTTGATGATGTATGCACCCTGCACCAATACTTCCCACGTACATACACTTGTTGCACCACTAAAACCCACGTACATACACATGCTGCACCACTACAGCCCTCGTATACCTGCAAAAGTTGCAAAAAAATAAAAAGTTGCAATGAATTCATTGAGATTACGGGCTATTGGGTAGTTTCCCAACTAATTCACCACCTATATCTCGTCACCCAACCAAATAACCATCCTTTTGTCATATAAAAGGAGGTGTTGGGGTCTCATTGACATAAGAACAATGAAACTCTACCCGTTTCACATCCCCTCCTTGCCCCAAGCATTTGCAGCCCTTTTGTGAGAATTGCCTCATAATTCCCCAATTTTCCTTTCTTCCTCCATCATAAACCCATTATAATTCCCAAGAAGAAGGTTGAGAGGAGAATCCATACAGAGGTGCACTTGGATCTTGGTGAAGAGGATCCCAAACCAAGTTTGTGGAGTAGTAGCAGAATTTGGTTGTAAGTGATCATTGTATTAGCAATAAAAGAAGTACTTTTCATATCGCAAAACATGATGTGTCGAATGGTTGCATTTGATTTATGTTTTTATTATAACCTCTAACACTTGATTTATATATGAATTGCATGCTTGTACTTTCATGTTTATCTGTCTTTGAATGTAGGCCAGCCTTGGGAGGAGGCATGCAGTTAGCGAAGCTAGCAAGCACAAGAGGATCATCATCGGACGCAGAGTAGAGGTATAGTTACCCAATTCTTCTCATTTTGATTTTCGTGTATGAGTATGGGATATGTTTGGGGTAGTTATAAAAGTAGGATACTTTTAAATGGTTATTGAAGGTCTTGAAGGTCCTCTGTTTATTTTAATTTAACAACAATATTTACAACATCTTCCCAAAATTGTAAGGGCAAACCATAATGAAATCTCATAGTCCTTGCATGCTCCATGATTGTCTAGTTCATCCTTTTTGACACACCATTTTCTTGTGGTGTTCTTGGAACTGTTTTCTCTCTACGAATCCCATGGTATGAAAAATAATCATCAAAATCCTTGATGCAATATTCACCTCCATTGTTTGATCTGAGACACTTCAACCTTTTTCCTGTCTCATTCTCAACCAATGCGTTCCATTTCTTAAAAGTATAAAAAACATCATATTTTTGTCGAATGTAATAAACCCATGTTTTTCTAGGTGCATCATCAATAAAAGTATCATAATAAAGAGATCCACCAAGAGATGATACCTGAGATAGTCCACATACATATGTATGCACAAGCTATAACCTTTCACTCTTTTTTTCTTTTCCAAATCTAAGAAATCCTACTCTCTTCTATTTTCCATAAACACAATGCTCACAAAAATCCAAATCAATTTGTTTAAGATCTGGCAACAAATTTATTTTGTGAAGTATTTGCATCCCCTTTCACTCATGTGTCCAAGCCTATGATGCCATAGTGATGTATCCACTCATGTAGCATCTAAATAGATAGAAGAGTTAGTATTACCAATACATAAATACAATGTACCTACCTTCTCTCGTTTTTCTATCACCAATGATCCTTTGGTGACCTTCCACGCCTTATCTGTAAATATGGATATACAACCCTCACTTTCCAACTGCCCTGTTGAAAATACATTTTTTCTTAGATCTGGAAGATGTCTTACCTCTTTCAACAACCATTTGTTTCCATTCTTTTGTTTTATTTGTACCTTTCACATTCCAACAATTTTGCATGGTGCATCATCACCCAAATGAACCTGTCCAAAATCACCTTGAAGATAGTATATAAAATGTTTCCTATGGGGTGTGGCATGAAATGAAGCCCCTGAATCTACTACCCAGGACTCATAAATATTATCTATAGAAAGAATCAAAGCATCTTGTAACACATCACATGTTACATTTTCTTCTTAATTTTTCTCTTGTTGTCCATCTATTTGTTTCTTTGGAGCTCTACAGTCTTTCTTCATATGTCCATTCTTCCCAAAATTCCAACACTCTATCTTTCCTAGTCTAGATTTGGATATTCCCTTCCTAGAATTCCCACGGTTCCTTGAGTCCTTTCCTCTATCCTTTTGTATTCCCCTGTTCTCCATGTTTAACGCATTACCTGATGTTTGACCTATGATTTTCCGTCTCATTTCCTCACTAAGGATAACACCGACAACATCATCAATTTTTAGAGTGTTTGAACCAGAGATAGAGTTACTTATAGCCATGAACAAGCCATTCCAAGTTTCTGGCAATGAGCACGGGATTATAAGAGACCCGACCTCATCCAACTTAACTGATTAGTAACCGTATTAATTTCATTTAAATGATCTGCAACAGACCCACCTTCTGACATCTTCATATTAAATAATCTCTTCATTAGAAATACCTTATTAGACTTCGAGGGTTTTTCATACAGTTTATCCAATGCATCCATCAAATCCTTCGTTTTCTTTTCTTTCGAAATATTGAAAGCTACCGACACTGCCAGGATCAGCCGTATCGTTCCTAGTGCCTTTTTGTCAAGAACCTCCTATTATTTGTCCTTCATGGCCGTCATCTTCTTTTCTATTCCACCCAATGGTAGGAACATATACTTATGATATAAATAATCTTATATCTGCATATTCCATAATTGGTATTTGTGGCCGTTAAATTTCTTGACCCTAAACTTTCCATCTTCTACCATTGCTCCCACTCGAACCAGGAACCCTCTTTTCCTGTGAGTTACCTTTCGCTCTAATACTAGTTGTTAGAAAAACATGATGTTGGATTAATAAAATAAAACAAATGCAGAGATAAAACAAAAATGATACATAATAAAATAGAGACACGGATATATGTGGTTCACCCAGTGTGGGCTACGTTCACCAGAGAAATTGGCAGGTCCTTCCTTTATTATTATCCAACAAATGAAGGGATACAACCTACAACACAACCGTTGTAACTTCATCTTCTTTCTCTCACAGTATCCTCTCTCAGAATACAATATTCAAAATCATACACAACCGCAATACAATTCCCTCATAAAAGAGGGTTTCCTTCTAGGGAAAAAAAACCTAACATAACTTCTACCATGAGATATGCGACCTTATAATGAATGGTCCATATTTACTATGAAATTAGAATATACATTTAAAAAAAAAATTCCTTCAGGGGCTTCACCCCTGAACCCATGCTGGCCCTCGGACCACCAGCTGGGGGGATGAGCCCCTCGAACCCCGTAGGGGGGGCAAGCCCCCCCTGCAACCCCCCTCGCATGGAGGCGTGTACAGTCTTCATGTGTATAAACATGGATGAAAACAAAGACCTATGAATCATGAATATAATCAGGCTCCACAACCAACAAATCTAACTGAAGAAAAATGAATAAAATTGTGAAGAGCTAGAATTTGAAATTGTTTCCTTAAGAAATGAACTAGATAAAAAAAAATATTAAGTTGAATAGAATATTGAAGTTTGAAAAGAGTATTGAAATCTTAAATGATATCATCAATTTTAAAAGGTCTCCATTCATAAGAGTGATCTTTGATATGATGCTCTTATTTCATCCCTACCTACAACCAAGGAATTTTTATGTGTTGCAGGTGGAGTTTAGACTGGTTTGCTAGAAGAACAACCTATTGTTGATTTTGCCAAATAGATTGATGGGTTTCTTGTTTCTGACATGGTATAATTTGAGCATACATATGACATTGTTTATGATATGCCAGGTTGTTCTACTCCTCTAAGTGAACTTGAACTTGAGCCTACTTTCTCTGATCGACCAACGCAAAAATATATGCCTATCATCATCCTCACCCTAGAAAATGAAGGAATGATAATCATGATTTCCAATTTTTGTAGAAGAGGCATGAAAGACATAATGGTTGACCAATGTTGATTACCAAGATAGATTGTGGTTGGATTGATGGATGGTGATGGAATCATTTGACCAGATGTTTTTGGACTTCATATCGTTGTGTATCATTGGTTTTACAATTGTGCAAGGTTCCTCTTACTTATTGATGATTGCCTTGGAAGTGGTAAATCGAGGATCCACTTGGCATGAAAATCGACTGGAGTTTCGACTGAATGATTAAGGAGAAGCATAATTTTAGGGGTAGCATCCATTTTTCATTGATGTAAAAGGGGGAGAGTTGTAGACATGGGGATAATTCTTTCTATTCATGGTGTACTATGTGTTTCCTTACAAGATTTCTATCAATGAAAAGGGGGATATTTTTGGAATTATTGTCATTGATGCCAAAGGCTTAATGATGTCATTAATGTCATATTATGACATAACAATACACACAACATTTCCAGGATTGATTTATATATAGAGGTCTACAAGTATATTAAAAATGGGTGCATGTGAAAAAGTAAAAAATGAAATGGCAGTTTCAAACTCATGAGTTTGGGGTATTTTCCCATGGTATAGGGAATTAATTATTTAATTAAGGGTCATGTCCTTTCATGAAGGGTTATGAAAATGTATAAAAATGGAAATCATTGAGAGAAAGTGTGTGTGTGAAAAATGGATTAGCAAAGATTGAATTGTGAAATCAGTTTCAGGGCATCTTGGCATTTTCATGATAATTGTTTAGACCTTGAAATTTGGAAATATAGAGGCGAAATATTGGTGTACATGTTGTACATATTTCATATGTTGGTTCTCTAACTTTCAGAGATATTCCCTGTGGAAGTTAGGGTTCTTGAATGCTCCTGAAATCAGCTTCAAACATGTTAGCTTGGCACTTTCGCTATAACTTATTTTTTGGGATGTTTCAAACCTTGAAACTTTGCAGAGATAGAGGATATCTCTTGTTGTACATGTATAAATTTAAGATGTTGTTTCTCTATACTTTTATAGATATACCTTATGGAATGTAGGGTTTTCCAATGCTTTTGAAATCAATTTCAAACAAGTCACCTTGACACTTTTTTTATAGATTTTTTTTGGGATGGTTCATACCTTTAAACTTTGTAGAGACAGAGGAGAGATCTCGGTGTATATGTAGTACAAAATTTATATGCGGGTTCGATATACTTTCATAGATATTCCCTTTGGTAGGTAGGGTTCCTGAATGCTCCTGAAATTATTTTCAATCAGGTCAAATTGAAACTTTTGATATAAATTATTGTATAAGATGTTTTATACCTTGAAACTTTGTAGAGACAATGGGGATATTTTGGGGTAAATGTGGTACAAATTTCATATGATGTTTCTCTATACTTTCGGAGATATTTCCTGTGGAATTTAGGTTTCTTGAATGCTCATGAAATCAATTTCAAATAGGTCAGCACGAAACTTTCGATATAACTTATTATCTGGGATGTTCCAAACCTTGAAACTTTGTAGAGATAGAGGACAGATCTTGTTGTACATGTGGTACAAATTTCAGATGATGGTTCTCTAGAATTTCAAAGATATTCCCTATGGAAGTTAGGGTTCATGAATGCTTCTAAAATCAGTTTCAAATAGGTCATCTTGGAACTTCTACTATAACTTATTTTATGGGATGTTTTAGACCTTGAAACTTTGCAAAGACAGAGGGGAGAACTTGGTGTACATGTGGTACACATTTTAGATGTAGGTTCACTATACTTGCAGAGATATGCCCCATGGAAGTTAGGGTTCTTGAATGATCATGAAATTAGTTTCAAACAGGCCAGCTTAGCATTTTCACTATAGCTTCTTTTCTAGGACTCTTCAGATTGTGAAAAATTTAGAGAACAAAGGAGACATACATAAGTACCTCAGGTAAAAATTTCAAAATTAGATTTGCAAAATTGCATACGTGACTATTGTACAAGTTCATCCTTGGGAAGAAGCCCAAAACGACAAGTTTTGAGAAAGTTTCCATTTGGAAATTCAAACTTTGGTGAGACCTGGTAAAGGAAGAAGTAGTGAGAAGACCTGGTAAAGGAAAAATTAGTGAGTAGACTTGGTGAAGGTAGAAGAAACAAGCATACATGGTGAAAGAAGAAGTAGCAAATAGACTCGGTGAAGGTTGGTGCAACTCACACAAAGAGATTGGTGTCTCTTTCTATGTTGGTGCTTAGCGGTGGGGATTGGTGTCTACTGCTAGAAAATCAATCTATTGGACATCCATAGGAAATAACGCTTGTAAGTTCTTTTGTTTTGATTGTGGAGCCACATAATGTAAAATTCTATAAAAAATATCTTACATTGTGTTGCTTAGCACTTGGACAAGGGTGTTAGCAATTTTTCTTTAATAATTAAGTCCTAAGATTACTTCATTCACATCTTAGGATATATTCATTATCCTGATTTACTTATGATTAGTTATGTGAACTATAAAAAAAATGGTTATTGGAAGTTTATACTATCATGAGTAACAAGGATATGAGTAATAAGGACAATAATGATTTTGGTATCTTCATAATTTTCATGTTCATTATATCTTTCAATTGTTATCATGGAATGATTACAATCAAAATCCATGATTCAATTGGTATCATGATTACGATCAAAATCCATGATTAAAAAGAAATTATATTGTGGGGATGATCATGATTATGATCATGGGAGTTTCTTTTGATGGTGATGGCCCTTTTTTCTCTCATGGAAGAAAACCAAGAATTTATCAGAAGCGTTGTTTGAAAGAAGAAATCTCCTTTAAATGCATGCTTGCAAATATTTAGACATATATAAGTATACGTGAATTTATATTTTTTTAAAAGGAAAAACACTCTATACATGAAAGCTTTAAATCTGACTTCATATAACATCTACAATTTTTTTTCTAGTAAAGACAATAATATAGCAAAGGATATAAAAGTTGACTCCAGTTATACAACACTTGATTGCTTGTTCAATCTTTTTGGGAATTGAAGTGGGATCTCTTATATATTTATTTTATGTGTGAATTTCATTGCTCTATTTTATGATCCACATGAAATGAAAGTTGATATGCATTAGCAATGATATCATATGTTACTTCTTCATCTTCTACTTGTAAACAACCATTGATATTTTGGAAACATGCCAACTAATTTTCTCATGCGATCACATGCACATGCACATGCACATGCATGTCAGCTACTTATGAATTGTTCGTGTAACTATGTGATCGATTCATGATCATTTTGTGTAACTGAGTGATAGACGTTATATATACAAGCATACCCATAGAGGTAGATACACAATGTGAGCTAGAGAGCAGTGAGTGCGAGAGGAGAGGATGGTTGTATGCCTATGAAGGCTATTGTAGTTCTCCCTTGAATAACTGAAGACCAATAATGATTGCCCGTGGTTTTTACCCGAGTTGGGTTTCCACATAAATCATTGTGTCAAGTGTGTCTTTGTTTATCTCTATTTCATGTGTGTTTAATCTAGCTCATGTATGTTCTGGTTTTGTGCTTTGTTTTTCTTCCACTGCCCAACAAGTGGTATCAAAGCTTAGGTGAATTGAGTAGGTTTCGTAGGTGATCCAAGGATAATTTCATGTAGGTCTCCGGAGAGAGAAAGAGACGTTATTGTGTGTCTCAGTTCATCGACTCTCCCTAGACAGTATTAGAGGCGCATCGATGCTCTCACACATAAGAAATACCAATTTTCGGGAAATCGACGCACACGGTTTCTGCACCACTAAGCGGAGGCACATCGATGCTCCCCCATTCACACCCAAGGAGCGATAGCGCTCCCCTATCTATAGTAAGGTAGCATTGATTTCCAAGCTAGCACCCCCCTTACACCCATTAAGAAGCATTGACCTTTAAAAAAAAAAACCTCACATGCATGGAAATAATGGTATGAAGTTCAATTTTTTGGATTACATACAAATTCAAGGTATGGACGAACTTTAGTTTCCATTAATCACGTGTATGTAGTGAATTGTTTATGATTAAAAGATGGAGAAATCAAATTTATGGAGGGAGGTGAGTTTTAACAAATGTGGATGCCATAAAGTTTTTTTCTTGGGAGAATATTAAATATTATTTTTTTTAAGAGTTGAACTTTTATGGATTTGGTAAAAGTTTTTAAAAAAAATTTTAAAAAACTTTTTCACCATTAGTTTTGGGTTCAATCTTGAAGTATAAGGTTATTCTTTTATAAAGAGACTCAGTTTTATAAGCTATTGTTTGGACTATTGTTTATGCTAATGGCGAAAGTGCAATGTTCTAAGTTTTAGGTGGAGAAATTTAGCGGTAAGAATAGCTTTGCGCTGTGGAAACTCAAGATGCGGGACTTGCTTGTGCAACAAGTATTTCAAAAGGCATTGGTTGGAGGTGTTGTTTAACATCGTTGAAGAGGAGATGACAACAGGTTTGTGGACCAAACTGGAGAGTTTGTATATGACAAAGAACTTGTCAAACAAAATCTTCTTGAAGAGGCATTTGTACAGCTTGCGGATGAAAGAAGGTACGAAAAATACTGATCACTTGAATGTCTTCAATACTTTGATTTTTCAATTAACTAATATGGAAGTAAATTTCAAAGATGAGGACAAGGTGGTTACACTATTGTGTTCATTTCCTGAGTCTTGGGATTATCTGGTCACAACTGTGTGGTTTGACACAACGGATTCCATTAACTATGACACTGTTGTGGGAGCTTTGTTGTCTGAGGAGATGAGGAAAAAATCCGATAAATAAAACTCAACAGAAGAAGCAATGGTGGTCAGAGGTAGATATATAGAAGGAGGGAAATATCAGAGAGGTACAACCTGGTCTAAGTCAAAAGATAGTAAGGGTAAGGAAAAATGTTTTCTTTGTGGCAAATCTAGGCATCTCAAGAAGGATTGTTGGAAAAGACAACAAGCATCCAAAGAGGACTCCACAATAGAAGCAAATTCAGCTACAGGTATGGTTGATGAATTTTTGTCTGTCTTTTGTGTCTCTCCACCTATGTTCACATAGAAGATACAGGGCATTGATGGTTGAGTCACCGTGAAATAATAATAAAAAGAAAAAAAAATGTATTTACTTTGGAGTTGTAGAAATTATTGATTGCATGTAAATGGGCATATGTCTGTAAGACCTGGATAGGCATGCATACCCCTGGTTTATCAGGTCACCTATGAAAAGTCTAGACATAGATTTAGGCAGATTGAATATGTGG
>JZKD02S2296024.1:0-12041 GCA_000966675.3 Picea glauca | reverse complement strand
GCATTCACTTGAGATACTTTAGTGGGGGCGAACTTTGATCGGACATGAGTTTGCATTGTAGTCGAGGAAGCTATTGAATGATTGGTTGTCCCATTGGATTGTGAGACAGACTGCATTTTGACAGAACCGATAACACCATTTGAATGAGCGGTGGAGGATGGTTTTGATGGATCGATTGATGTACAATGATCATTTGGGATCAGTTCATACAAAGTATTAGATTGGGAATAAACCAGATCCAAATACTAGGCACGAGTAATGGATTCCTTTTATCTAACTACACCACCCATTCTTACATTGCAAGCAATAGGAGGTAACAGGGATTTTGTGAACCATTCAACCAACAATTGGTCAGGAATGGTGGCTTTGATCAACCTTCAGTATTGTCTCCACTCATGTATATGATCTGAAATATGTATGGAGTTAGATTGACGAAGGGAGGTCAAGAGTTTCTTGTCAGTTTCATATTTGATTGGCAATTGGAAATGGGTGAGGAAAGTCATGGCAAGTGAAATGAAATCTTGAAAATATCCACATTGTAACTCAATGTACCATTTTTCTGTTGAACCCGTAAGAGTACGCCAAAAAAGACGCAAATGAATAGAGTCATCCATCAGTGAGTTTGATAAACACCACAGATGAAATGTCATGACGTGGTTATTTGGGTCTTCTCCGGGTTTACTGTCAAATTTTGGAATATCAGATGGTAATTTGGCTAGAATTATTGGTCAAAAAGGGGAGTGCAAGATGGGATTGTTCGTTAATATTGACAAATCTAGTATATCTAAAGTAGCCAAGAAAGGTAACCATCAATTACTTTGTGGATGACATTGGTGAGGCATAGGGACACCAGTAGTATGGTAAATGATTGTGGTGGAAAATTGTATCCAGAAAATGGTTTGAGGAACATGTGTAAAATGTGAAGGAAAACCAATTTGCCCCCGTGGAGGATAACCTGTGTAGCCTAGGGTATATAGATTTTCCAAAAAGAGGTTCGACCCTAAGGAGGGTATCCATATTGACTTTGAAGAGGGTATCCAGGTTGACCCCGAGGAGGGTATCTCGGTTGACCTTAAAGAGGGCATCCAGGTTGACCCTGAAGAAGGTAACTAATTTGACCCTATGGAGGAAAAGATGAGGCCTTGAAGACCCCAAGTGGGATTCGGGACACCTGGGAAAGGTTGTCCATAATACAGTCTGAAAGGATTAGGATTTATAGATCCTCTTTCTGGGTGAGGATTTGAAGAACCTCCTTGATGTGGTGGATTAAAATATCCTCCATGGGGTGGTCCCCAGAATGATTGTGGTTTTCTAACAAATGAACTAGGAACTTGCTCCCCTGCTATAGTTTGAGAAATGAATGGGACTTGTCCCCCAAATGAGGGTTTCCCCCCTGTAGGGATTTATCCAGTGAAAGAGGTTTGTCTATCAATAGGGATTTGTCCACTAACGGAGGATTTCCCCCCAATAGAGATTTGTGGTATAACAAGGTTTTGCATTTGATGATGGGAAGGTGTCCCAACAGGATTATGTGGGGTGAAAGAAGTTGTTTCTTGAAGAGGCATTCTCGGTGTTACCATCATAGTACTTTGTAAATTACTAGGAAAGACAAGACCTGTATCACTCGTTAATTGTCCCAAAGTGGTAGCAGTATTAAGTGTTTGTCTGACAGGGTGGTCAACGTACTGACTTGATGGTCCTGCATCTGCATTGGTGGTGACAGATGTATGTGGACGAGTAAAGAGTGGTCAATTAAAATTGAATTTTTCATAAATATCTCAACCCGATGGGGTTCTCCATATAGGACGAATAGGTGTTTGTTATGGATCTACCATTTCAGTAGAGAGGACAGGGGTTGTAAATTCTTCATTTGGATTGGGTTGTTTTGGTTCCATGTCAAGTTGTATGAATGGCCTTAATGGTAATATGGGATAATCTTCAACCACGATATTTCCTAAAGAGTCTACTCGGAGAAGAAGTGGATCAAGAGGGTTGGTCAATGTCGGGTTAATAGGAAGGATAGGACCTTCTTGAACTACTACTATTAATCCCTAAGGATTTTCAATCAAAGGAGTAGAAACACTTTCAATGTTTGAATAGTTTTCAACTTCTTCACGGTAAGTGTCTTCAGGTGAGTTAGGAGGTATGGGTTCGTAGCCTTTCGGAAGAAACCATTTCATCCTACATGATCAACAAAGACCTTTGTCTGCCATAGTACCAATCTTAAGGATAGCTAGGGTGAACAAACAACATTCGCTAAAAATCTAGAAAACCAATAAGAAAAAAAAAAACTTCTCCCAATGAACTTACTAATTGGTGAGGAAATCCAACATCGCAAGAATAAAGTGAGAAGGGGCTAGAGTTGAGCGGGTGTATCAGTTACGTTGGTGGACTGCTTAATAGAATTAAGCCTTGGTGCAAGTTTAATCACGGTTTTACCCGCGGGTTACACTCCAAGGAGCTCGAGTGAGTTTGACCAATGTTTGATGAAGGTGCAACAAAGACTTCCCTTCGTCATCACCTCGTGTAGAGACTCTAAATATTTTGGCCACTAAGGTTACCAACTAGTAGTCAGCCTTTGGGAAGGTACAATCGACAGTCGGGTTTGAACGTATGGGTAGGATATCAAGTCAAAAATTCTTCAAGAGAACTGAGGACAAGTGGACCGGTAAACTCCTGAGGACCCCGAACAAATTTAGAATTCACGAAGCTCCAAGATGAAATGAAAGCAATCGATTCTCAGGAAGAACCCATAATATATGATCGTTTCGCTATGATTGATTAAGCCTCAAAGGAATAATCTTTGTTTCTCTCCTGCACACGACCTTGTGTTTAACCCCTTTGTGAGAGGTGGATCCCATCTATGCTTATACGAAAATTGGATTTGCTCTCCCTATCACAAGATTATGTGTTTGTCCTTAATGATTTGGAGAGTTATCCTCACAACCTATTCCAAAGCTCTATTCCTAGTCTATTGTTGGTGTAAAGATCTAAAAAGAAAAGTTTCTAGTTCAATTTTAATTAGCACTTATTTTTGGTGGTTGTTTGTTATTCAAGGGTGAATGATAGTAAAACTGATGATATTTTGAGACTCGACTCCACAAGAAGGTAAAAAGAATGATATGAAAATTTCCTTTCAATGAACTTCTAGCTATAGACAGGAGAAGAGATTCTTTCTTTTCGTCACTAACAAATACTCAAAAGAAATGCAAAAACTTTATGTTATTTGTTCCCAAACAAGAATTCACACATTTGCCAAATTATCAAAAAGAAAAAACCTTTCAATATCCAAAACCAATGCATATAAATCCTTTTTTGTTCGATTCTAGATGCAAACAATCATGTTCATCTAATGCTTCATTCTTTCACTAATAATGAAATAGTTCACTATGAGGATCGAAAATAGTATGAAGCAAAAAAACATACAAACAAAGATACTCCCAACAATGAACAAGAGATTGAAAGAAAAACAAATATCAAACTGCTCAATTAAAGATACAAAACCACTAAGAAATCAAAAAGTCATACTTTAGAATCTTCAAGAATTGAGTAAGATATCAAAGACAAATAAATAAATAGATCTGTGATCAACAATCTTTCTTGTGATTTCCTCTGATTAATCAGATAATTGAAAAGAGTTACAAAAGAAAGGAAACCAAATCTCAGAGAGAAAGGGTCGATTTTGCTATCAAGAAAAAAAACACAAACTCAATAAAGACTAAAAATAATGAAGGACAAGAAGTTTATAATCAAACAAGAGCCAAGGTCAAATAGAAGAAACTTTGAGCTAAAGAGGAAGATCTAAAGACTAGAACCAACAAGCAACATACTTGAAATTTTCCCTAGAAAAAGGAAATCAACACTCTAGTAACCAAGACACCAGAGCACTATAACACTCCCTATAAGGCTCTCAGGGAGTGTTGATCAAGAAGTAGCACGTTGGTTTGAACTGCAAGGGAGGGCTAGTTCTGAAGAAAGTTTGAAAACAACTCAAAAAGCTCAATAACTCGGGAAAATTCAGTAAAGGGCTCTGTAAGACAACTAGCAAAGACAAGGAAGATGAAATCTTCAGACCAAATCAACAAGTAGGATCTAAGGGTAGGAAAAAGTCTCAAATGAACCAAGGGAAAAACAACTGAAAGTTCGTTCCCCAGTGGAGTTTCCAATATTTGTTATGGAAATATTCCCCTATGGACAGGTGGACTTTCCTTTGGATTATAGACCCCTATACCAAGACAGAAAATTACGTTTGGACACTACCATTCCTATAAATTCATTTTGTCCATCGAAAAAGAGAGAAGGAGGGGAAGTATGATGTACCTCGTTCATGACATTTGTCCAAGCCGCTCCAATCCATGAGCTCAATCCAACCCCCCACGCAAATCAATACCTGCAATGGATAGTAAGAAACAAACAACTATCTCTTACTCTAATGGATTAGACAAAATGAATTCATCTACGTAGATTAATACAACCATAGAAAAGCACATGTAAACATACACTTGAAGGAAATAGGCCAAGTATATTAATGAGAACTTAGAAAGGAAAACTTACAATCTTCAGATGGTGTTGCAACAACCTCTCAAAGTCCTCGTTGTCCAACCCTTGCTCAAAAGATCCACAGTCAAAATAACAATGCTTTATTGATTTTCTTTTCCTTTTCACCATGGAAATGCCTCCATTTATAAGCTTTGAGAGGCTCAACCACCTTGACTACTTTTGGAATTCGTTGAGGATATGGCTCCATTAGCTGTGATTTTTTTCTTAGAAGCAGCCATGGAATCAAATTCGAGCCAAACTAGCCCAACCCATCCATAGTTGTCTCTTAGAAGAAAGTGGGATTTCCTCCAAGATTCCCTCAACCAATACAATGCTCCCTTAAAGTGGAAAACAAAGCAATGTAGGGCTCCCTTAACATGGTCAAGGAGTGCTAGCGCTCCCTATATATGATCAGGGGAGCATTCATCTTCCAAAATGTCTAAAAGATGAGTAATTCCCCAGTTAAAAAATTTGTTCTAACTGTCAAATGATGGGGCTTCTTCTTCTAACATGTTTTAGGGGTTGTAGCAAGTGTTTTTATGGTGTTGTTCGAGATGTGACACTTAGGAAAAGTGAATGTGACACTTGCGACACTTATTATACAATGTTGAAGTGAGGAATTTTGATGTGTAACAAAAAGGTATGTGGTTGGGATATGCCTCGAGGGAGGTTCCTCATCACCTCAAGGATTTGGTTGATTTGTTTATGTTAAAACTCCAGGGTGAAGTTCCAATTCAATTGTAGGCTAGGGATAACAAAGGCCGAGGAGAAAATGAGTACACGGTCAAGGGTGGACATGTTGCATTACTCCATCAAAATTATTCTCCTAAGAAATAGAGTATCTGGCTAAATATTTGGCACAACGACAGATTAACATTTTTTTTTGGACCTTGGCTCACGGGAAAATTCTCACCGGGGAGAATCTATGTAAAAGGGGTTTCCTCGGTCCCTTCCATTGTGCCTTGTGTCGACAAAATTATGAATCTATCTCACAGTTATTATTGGAGTATGTGTTTGCTAAGAAGGTTTGGTAGTTAGTATATTCATAAGTGATTCATTGAGTCTCATGGCCCTCCTCAGTCAAACCTCTTTTAGGAAAATGGAGCTCATACTATCATGTGACATTTAGGACCAAACCTCTTTTCAAAAGAGCTTGGATGATGTCTGTTGATGCCTAAAAGCGCAACGATGAATACTATGCTCACAAATTATTTCCAAGCTTTATTATATATTTATATTAATAATAAACTAGTAGGTGGGACCTCCTTGTAGACTTATGGCGCTATGGTGGATATGTTGCGCTTATATTTTATTTAATTATGTGATGGTACCAACACAGTCTTCTACAGTTCATTGTTTCAAATCATGGTTTAAAATGTTAGGGTGACATGTGATGATTGGTTGATTAATATATGGTACTAGATGGTTTTGATGACCTCTCACAGAATATGTAAAGGCTGCCCTATGGATGAAAGGAATTATGATCAGTTTTGATATTGCATTTAACATGGCACTAATTGGTTTAAATGGTCTTGATAAAAGATAATAAAGGATCTCTTTTGATAAAAAGAACTATACTTAAACTCTAATGCTATGTATTATTGTGACAAAGGAGGGGCGCACTAAACACTTGCTACTATAGTTATGTGCCTTGTTGAATGTTATATGTTGATGCACATGGGGTAATGTTTCTAGCACATTGTTATTTTAAAGAGTTTGACATTACAAGGGTGACGTACTATGCAAAAGTGATATGGCAATGATCATTTGGTTGATTAATTGTTTAGTGCTATTGTGAATTGGTTGGCATGTACTTGGAATTGAATGAGGTTGGAAGGGAGAAGCGACATGCATTTATTGCACGTCACTCAAACACTATAATGTTCCCAAGCCAAATATTTTGCTTGGAACACTAACTATTTATTGTTTGCTATGTTTGCTTATGTATTTGCAGGTTTACTCATGAAGATGTGCATTACGGGTTTAATTAATGTTGATTGAGCAATATATCTAAAGCATATAATCATAAACAAGACAAGATACACAAGAACACCAGTAGAGAAGCAATAATGCCAGATCTGACCTTTATTTAGATAGTAGAGAGATCCCTTATACAAGAGATCTGTAGATATGGAAGAAAACCCCAATAATATCAAAATGGGCTGCCATCCGATACAATGATAAGCAATACAAATATAAGATCCTCCCAAAGGCTGTCTGAGAAGAGATCCAAGCCTCCAAAGACTATCAACATGCAAGATGAGACTGAAGATAAGAGAACCCTGACAATACACTGCAGAATCCCTCCAACTGGATGAGTTGCGCCCTACTCTGGATGTTGAAGAACCCTCAAGTTTTGGCCCTCCTCTTTCTGAGCTCTAAATCCCTCCAAACTCTCTCGAAATGTAGATCAAGATAATAGAATCTATCGGGTCAAGTTTCAAGCTGAACTGAGATGTCTTGCTCCTCCAACTGAGAAAACCCTCTATTGGTTTGCGCCCTCCTGGTTTGACTAAATCAATGAGATTTTGTTCTCCCTTCTAGGAGCCTCCAAATGCCACCAAAATCTCCCAGATTGTAGATTGTACCAATGCTAACAAGATGATGAAATCTCAAGACAATCTATGAAGATCCAAGCCAATAAACAATGATAACCTCTTTATGCAATGCACCCCTCTCTCCTCCAATTCATGCTAAGCTCCAGGAAATAAACTGCCAGGATAATCTACTCCAGAATAGACCAAGAATGATGCTAGGGTCCCTGGGAAGAAAACCTAGATGCTCATTTTCCAAGAAGCCTTCTCCTTCCTCCAGATCAAACCAATCTCCTCAAGGTGGTGTGCCCCCCTAAGTTGCGCACTAGCCTGAATTCTGCCTATAGATCAAATCTCTGCAACACTATAGAATGGTGTGGGAGGATTATTTCACCTCCGGGACCAAGCCTGGATCAAGAAAGGTGGAATATTTCACCACCGAGTTGATCTCTATGGTTTTAGACTCAAAACCCTCAAAATTTCTTGTGCTCAAGAGCTCCAATGCAAAATAAGATAATAATCCAGAATGCCTTAGGAGTGCACCCTGCCCTTTCCTTTATAGCTCCAGTCTATTCATCTGTTGAGTTAGTTAACCCCTAGGGTTAACTCTTAACTTTAACTCACCTTTTATTTTCTTTCATTAAGTTATCCTTTTCCACATAAAGTCAACTTAATAATAGAATGTTATGTCTTCTGGTTGAATTTGTCCCCAATATGCCCGAGACTATAGTCTAGTGGGGATATTTAGACTACTGAGTCTCTCCATACCTCTTCATAAAGACATGGGGAACATTACAGTCTCCCCTACTAGAAATTGCTTTCCCACAAGAAATTATGGACCTATCTCCTGGATCAACTGTTCCCCTTCCCAAGTGGCATCCTCCATGGGTATGTTCTTCCACTTAACCAGATACTCTCTAATGCTTCTTTTCCTCAAATTCTTCTCCCTGAGTTCAAGTATCTCTTCTGGTATCAGTACCAACTGTCCTTCTTCATCCATAGGTGGAAATTCCTCGATAGGAGTGATATGCTTGCCAATGGCCCTCTTCAAACATGAAACATGGAAGACATTGTGTATTTTACTTCCCTATGGTATATCCAACTCATATGCCACAACCCCTACCCTCATGTTGACTTTGTATGGACCGAAGAAACGAGGTTGGAGCTTCTCTGTGCCACTTCTCTTAATGGATGCATGTATGTATGCTTGAAGCCTCAATTAAACCAAGTCATCAACCTCAAAGGTGTGCTCAACCATGTGTTTGTATGCATGTACCTTCTGTTGAATATGTGCCCTTCTGTTGACTATGGTCTTTCAATTCCCTGAGTATGTCCTGACTCTGTTGAATCCAGTCCTGAACCATGGGAGCCCTGTTGTCACCAAAGGAAATCTCTACAAATGAGAGAGGTTCATAGTTGTATAATTCCCTAAATGGTGGAATACCAATGGACATATGATGAGTGGTGTTGTAACAATATTCCTCCGAGCAAAGCCATTTAACCAAGGCTTTATGTTGCCCTACCACATAATTTATGATGTAGAATTCAACCCATTTGTTGACTATCTTTGTCTGGCCATCCGTCTGAGGGTGATAACTGGTACTAGGTGTTAGGGTCGTACCTACTAACCTGAAGAGCTCCTGCCAGAATGTGCTCATGAACCTGTTATCCCTGTCACTCACTATGGTTTTGGGAAAACCATGCAATCTGAAAACTTCCCTGAAGAATAGGTCTGTAACCTGTGTTGGACTAAAATATGTGGCAATGGCAAAAAAGTGTGCAAACTTTGTCAACCTGTCCACTACCATGAAAATGTAGTCTTTGACCTGAGCCTTGGGAAACCCTGTGATGAAATCCATAGATATGCTTTCCCATTTGTGCTCTAGAATGGGAAGTGGTCGTAGTAATCCTATTGGGTGAGTGTGCTCATATTTGTTGGCCTGGAAAGTGCTGCACTCCTTGATGTGGCTCATCACATCTTCTTTCAAACCCTTCCAAGAAAACCTCTCCCAGACCTGTCTGTATGTCTTGATGAATCCTTGATGCCCTGCTACCGGTGAATCATGGCATGCTTGTAACACCTCAGCCATAAAGGTTGATTTGGGAACCAAGAAAATTCGCCCCTTGTAGTAAATGATATCATCCTTGATTTTGAAATTGTCATCTTGTACCTATCCATCCATCACTTTTCAAGAAAATTTGTTCTTTGAATATTCCACCAAGAGGTGGGCCTTCCAATCCACTGAGATATTTATCATGGCATAAACTGATGGTATTCTGGATACGACATCTACTACCATGTTATTTTCCCCTTTGACAAATTCTATGTCAAAGTCATAATCCTGGATTTTGCTCACCCACTTTTGTTGGCTTTCATTCAAGTCCTTCTAATCTAGGAAGTACTTGAGGTTGTTGTGATCTGTCCTCACGATGAATTTTTCCCTAACTAAATATTGCCTGAACTTAGCCAATGCATGCATGATGGCTAGCATTTCTTTGTCATAGATGGTGTAGAGGAGCTCAGGACCTCTCAATTTTTTCTTTCATAGACAATAGGATGCATGTTTTGCATAAGTACTGCTCTAATGCCTTCCCCTGAGGCATCACACTCTATTGTGAAGGGTTGTGTGAAATCTGGTAGGGCCAATACTGGACATGTACTCATCACTTTCTTCATTTTTTCAAAGGTGGATTGTGCTTCTAGGCTCCACTTGAATGTCCCCTTCTTGGTCAAATCGGTCAAAGATGCGCAAAGTTGAGAAAACACTTTGACAAATCTCATGTAATAGTAACAGATGCCCAAAAACCCCTTCAACTCTGTGAGTGCCCTAGGTGTGGGCCAGTCAAGTATAGCTTGTATTTTTTCTTGGTGTACATGTACCCCCTTCACTCCAATGATGTGTCCTAGATAAATGACCTCTATCACATCCCAAATTCATATTTGGATTCCTTAGCATATAAAGATTGTTCTTCCATGATAGACAAAATCTGTTCCACATGCTTAAGGTACTCCTCCCAAGTTTTGATGTAGATCAATAAATCATCAAAGAAGACTAATAAGAACTTCCTCAGTTGCTTGTTGAACAAATGATTCATGCATGACTGGAAGGTGGATGGCACATTAGTCGGCCCAAAAGGCATGACCAAAAACTCATAGTGTCCATAGTGACACAAAAAAGCAGTCTTAGAGATATCTTGCTCCCTCATTTTTATCTGATGATAGTCGGAGCGCAAGTCAATCTTTGTGAAATATACTGCCACATGGAGCTCATCTAATAGCTCATCAATTTGTAGGATGGGGTATCTGTTTTTTATTGTCTTCTTATTTATATCCCTGTAGTCAATACACATGCGCATTGTCCCATATTTCTTTTTCACCAGCACTACTAAAGAAGCAAAGGGATTGGAACTTGGCCTGATGTGGCCCATATCCAACAACTCCTTAATTGCCTTTTCAATTTAGTCTTTATATTTCTTGGGGTGCCTGTAGGGACTGGTGATGATAGGTGTCACACCCTCCTCCAATTCTATGATGTGCTCAAACCCCCTATCTGGCGGTGCCCCTGGTGGTATAGGCTCAAAGACCTTGCTATGCATATCCATGATTTTCTTGATCTCTGGTGAGTAGTGTGTTTCCCCCTTCTTGTCTACCCTGATTGATATTTTACATTCTTCTACATAGATGATGTCTTCCCTTCTGAAGATGACCTCCACATGTTTTGTTGTCACCACTCTCGGTGTCTTTCCAGTCATACCCCTGAGAACCACCTTTTCCCCATTTTCTTCTATGAAAGACATTTCCATGGTTTTGTAATTTGTGGTGATTGGCCCCAATGTACTAAGCCATTGTACTCCAAGGATGATGTTAGTGTCTGGAAGTTCCATAACATAGAAATCATGTGCCAAATCATGCCTGCCCAAAGTAAGTTTCATTCCCAGAATGTACTTGTCACAAGGCATGGTGCGCCCCCCTGCTACCTTCACATGAAATCCCTCAAATTCAATTGTTGGTATATGTATTCTTTGCAGTAGGGTTGAGTCAATGAAGTTGTGTGAGGCACCTCCATCAATGAGAACTGAGACCTTCTTCCCTTGTCGTACCCCTCTCATCCTGAAGGTGTTGAATTTAGGTATCCCGATGATGGCTGCAAGTGTCACCTTCTCATATGTTGTAAGGTTGTGACTTGCATCTTCCTCTTCTGCATGTCTTGGGTTTTCTACCTCCATGTTTTGTGGGTGGTCAAAATATTCATCCTCCTCATCATCTAAAATCACCTCAATGTAGTGGGGTTTTCTCTTACCCATGCATTTGTGTGTTGGGTCCCATGGTTCCTTGTAGGTGAAGCACAACTTCTTTTTCCTCAATTCCCTCCTAGTGGGCTCATCCATCCTACCCCTTCCTCAATCAAACCCCCTTGGGTCTCTCCCTCCTTGGTTCATAGGAGGTCTTTGGTCTCTACCCCCTTGATTAGAAGGTCTAGGGGTGAATCTCGTCTTTGTTGCCAACCCTAAATCCATGGTCTTCCAAATGGCATCATGCAAGTTTGTAGGCTTAAAAGTCTTGACCCAACCCCTCAAGGGATCCATCAACCCTTCTGTGAAGAGCATCATAAGTCTCGCTTGAGACACATCATATACCATCACTGCTAGTCTCTACAACTCTTCTATGTAAACCTCTGGTGATCATGTCTGTCTGAGCTATGTGAGCTTCCTAAAAGGTAGCTCTGGGTCCCCTTGGTCAAACCTATCAATGAGCCTCTGTGTGAACTCTGTATAGGATGTAATCTAATTGTGACCCAGTGTGTGTTGGAAGATTGGTTGTTGTCATTGATGTCAACCCCAGTCACGGGTTTTGGACCGCAAGATTGATGAAGGTATTTGGACATGAAGGAAAATGCACATGCAGATACAACACCCATGGATGGATAGTATACATCATGTTGTTTCCGGTGGTATGTGGCAAGTCAC
>JZKD02S2296002.1:0-34057 GCA_000966675.3 Picea glauca | reverse complement strand
TTCTAACCACTTGTCCACTTAGTAATTTCTCCATTAACTTTATTATTTAAATAATTTATTTTGTATCCACTTTGACTTATAGTATACTCATCACTTCACTTTATTATTTAAATAAATTCTTCTTTGCAACCACTTTGACTACTTTGACCTTTTGGGGCTTCTAGACGACTCATGAGGGTTCTCTAACTTCACATGGCCATAACTCTCTAACCGTGAGGAGTTATGTGACATTCAACATACCATTGGAAATAGCATGACATGTACTATGCATCTAGAATAGTCTTTCTTGAAAATATATTAAAAATCATACCATTATCCATCAAACAAACTTGGGTCCATTACCCAAACCTTTGTGCTACAGAAATTTGCTACCGGACTTTCTTCAAGGGTTGACATCAATGAAAACCAACCCAAATAATCAACAGGAGGATCATCCTTGTCTATGTCAGGGCTTACACTCTTGACAGAGTTCAAGTCTTCTATTATAATTTTTGGAACAAAATTACCCCCCTATTTCTGCTTGTTCCTTGTCATTATTGACAAGATTCGTCCACTTCTTTTATTTCTAAAATCAGTATCACATAAATCTTGCCTAATTTGTTTCCCCTACCCTTTAAATTTTTCATTGACTACTGGTATCGAAGGCTGTGAGTGTCCAACAACATTTAACGACTCATCCCTTGAATGAGTGAGGACCTCTTCTAAGAGTTTCTTCAGAATAAACTCACATTTTTTGGACGCCATCCTGGTTATAGAATGAATCTCGTCTTGATCATTCGGAGGGATGACATAGTCATTTTGGAATTGAACTTCGATTCAAAAATAATTAAGCGAATGTGACGAAATTTTTGGAGAAATACGTTCCTTAGTACCCTATGCTAAGTGGGTGGTGGGATCAATTTGCATGAGTAAGAATCCATTTCTCACCAGAAATTTTTTCCAAGTATCTCCTATGCTAACCAAATGGAAATTGACCAAAATGCAAATTAAACCGTGGTGAAATAAGCTAGAATCAGGGTTAGGGTTAGGCCTTTGATAAAATTTTGACATCTTTCGCAGGCTCTTAAGAAAATAAAATGACATGTTCAAACTAAATCCTTGAAAAACCATTAACAAACGTACGTGGATCAAGAACAATAACCTGTAACGCCCTTCACAGGTGAAAAATTTCTTTATGATCAACAATAAACCAAACCATGACAATAGGTTTTAAACAATTCTATCGACATACCTTTTACATGGTAACATGATTTCTTTGATACCAACAGAGAAGGCCAAGAAATGTTGGTTACTTTCATGTTTTTGAACCACATATCACCTTCTTGAGGTAAACCAGTTGCCTTAGCTATGAATTATTCAGTAACCTGTAGCTGAATATCAACTATTTTGGCCCTGGTTCCATTGAATGTCTTGGCGAAAGTTATGACAACCTCTATATTAAAACCTTTGAAGGATTGGATAAAATTTATGCAACCAAACTGAACTAGGATATCCACTGTGTCATCATGATACAAAAAATTGTGTGAGACATTCGGCTCCATCCTAACTACGGGAGCCATGAGATCGTATCTCCGCCATGATTTTTAACTAGATTGTAGTTTTGGGTTTGATTAAATCAAAATGATCACACATATTTCGTATTGGGGCCAATTTTCCTTTAGGTTATGAGTGATACTTAGATTTTAAAAATAATTCATGTGGCCATCAATAAAACATAGTTCAAACCTTTTTTGATTCAAACTTTCAATCGAAGAAAACAAACAATCACCTTTAACCTATGCAAAGGAGATAACCACAAGAGTTTGGTCAATGAGATGTAAGAAAAGGAGGACTCCAATTTCATGATTTATAGTCATGAAATTGAATAGAGAAAACACGATAAAATAATGCTAACTACAAAATCACACAAACAATATAAATCCAAATATGATTGATTAACACTAATACTCAAACCTAAGAAACACAATCAATTTGATGTGTAAAAACATACTAGGCAGTGGGCATAAGAAAGAATTTTGTATTTCAAAATTCAATGAGACACAAAACGAGATCGTAGTTGGGCTTCCAACATGTCCCAAACATATCTTCTCCCCCCAAAAAACAACACCCCTCTCATGAAAATCACCCCTCCTGCCACAAATTTGAAACCAAGAACCCCAACTCTATCCACTACTAGTGATAAGTCTAACACATTTTTTTCATCCAATAATAAAAAATCTAGTACGTTGAACCCAACTGCAAACAGTTCTAAGCCTAGAAATATAACATCCAACAACAAAGATAAAACTCCACAGCCAAATACAACAACAAACAAACCAGAAACATGTTCTTTAGAATATAGTGTTATTGAAGACATGAATAAAACTAAAGAAAACATTTCCATGTATGACATTTACACATTGCCACAACAACGCAATATCGTTATTGATAATTTCAACATGACCAAATCTCAAAAGAAAAAAAATCCTACAATTGACAATGGTTTCAAAATCGCAAAAACAAAGGCGATCCATAGAGTTGAAATCAAAGATGCCATCAATGAAACAAGTATAGGTGCTTATTGAAGATGCCAGATTTGTCCTTTCCTCCTTACGTTCAGTATGTTAAAGGATAAATGTTGTCCCATAATTAAATACCACAAGGATTATACAATTAGACAGGTTAGATGTAAAATTCAGAGGAGAACTAAAAGATGTACAAATTGTACTAGCTTCCGACCCAAGGGTTCTTCGAGTGATTGATATTGTTGTTATTGACATCTAAGACAGTTTCAACTTTTTGTTAAGTAGGGATTGCTCAACAAAACTCCAAGGCTATTTTTCTATGGATTGGTCCCACCTATGGGTTCCATAAAAAGGTAAACCCAATGAAATTCATGTAAACAATGAAGCTCATATGAAAGATATGGTAACTGAATTAGAAGGTAAAAATGAACCCATAAGCTTTGCACATTTTGTTTTGGATAATTATTTATGAGAGACTGACCAAGGTTGTTATGAAGCACAACCATATAAAATGAAAATAGACACCCCTTCTAAACTCCTTAAATGCAATCAGATTGATGATAATGCATGCAAAGTATTAAAAGAATTAGGTTATTGTATCACTAATCCTAACAAAATGCATCTTGAAGAATGTGTTATCGCTTAAAAATGTGTTCGAATTACAAACCAATTTCAGAAGGTTCAAAAATCAAAATACTAATAGTTCAACCATTATGCATTTTTTGGTCAACCTTAAGACCCCTGAACAACCAAAGTACGCCAACCTAGGCACCTTCTATTTAGAGGAAGAAAAGCATGCATTTACACAACTGTTTAAGAGGTATCATGATGTATTTTCATGGACTTATGATTATTTGAAGACTTATGACACCAAATAATTCAACATGTGATTCCAATTAAAGAAGGTGTCAAGCCATTCCAACAAAATTTGAGAAAGATACATCAAACCCTTGAACCCCTCATTCAAAAGGAATTAAAGAAGGTATTGGATGCTCGGATTATATTCAAGGTCCATCATTCAACTTAGGTGTCAAATATGGTGCTTGTCAGGAAGAAGTCGAGAGGAATTATGATATGTATTGATTTTTGGAATTTGAACCGAGCTTTCGACAAAGAAAAATACCCAATTCCCCCCATGGAACATCTCCTGAAACTTGTCTCTAGCTCTAAAATGTTCTCTCTATTGGACGGGTTTTCAGGATACAACCAGGTTCTCATAGTAGAACTAGACCAATCAAAAACAATCTTCAAGACAAAGTGGGGGACATACACATATTGTAGAATTCCCTTTGGTTTAATTAATGTTGGCGCTACATTTCAAAGGGAAATGGACATCGCTTTTAAAGGTATAATCAGTCAAAGTGTGGTGATCTATCTTGATGATGTGACTATTTATTCAAAGCAGAGGGATCATCACCCAAAGCATCTGAAGAAGGTATCTAAGCATTGCATGAAGTATGGTATCTCTTAAAATACCAAGAAAACTATTTTTTGTTTTGTTTCAGAAGGTATTTTATTGGGGCATGTTATTTCTAAATATGGGATTTCGGTAGACCCAGAAAGAACTAAATCTATCATGAAGATCCCACCATGACACAACAAGAATTCCATGCAATCCTTTTTTGGTAGGATCAATTTTGTAAGAAGATTTGTTATGGAATTTTCTAAATTTGTAAAACCCCTTCAATGGATGGCAAAGAAATATTTTTAGCTCAAGTGGACATTCGTTGAGAAGGAGGATTTCAAGAACATCAAGGCTGCCATAGAAACTACACCATTTCTATAAAGCCTAGATTTCACCAAGGACTTTTTGTTGTATACCTATGCGTCAGATCATTCCCTTGCAGTAGTGCTCACACAAAATAAGAGAAAGGGAACGAATGCCCCATTTCCTTCATGAGGACTGGGTTACAAGGTGATGAATGGAATTACCCACTGGTGGATAATAAATATTTTGTTGTCCACAAATCAATTAAATGGTTTAGGCCATATATTTTAAAGAACCACACAAAAGTGATTGTTCCTCACCCAGAGGTCAGGCCTCTCTTTGTACCAAGAGAGCTGGGTGGGAAACTAGGTAATTGGATGAAATCCCTACAAGAATACGACCTGTAATTTAAACCAATAAATATCATCAAAGGCCAAGGCCTCTTCAAACTAGTGACAAGAATGATGGATGCTGAAAATTAGGAAGAAGATGGTTGGCAAGAGGAGCCACCTATGTGCAAACAACAGGTTCCCTACATTATGGCTATTGAGGTCTCATACTATAATGATATCAAGTATTATATTCAATGCGGTGTGACTCCAAAACACCTCAATTCCAAGAAGAAGAGAGAATTAAGACTTGAATATTTTCAATATTATCTTGTTCATGGCATTCTATTCTGAAAAAATTATGATGGAGTGCTACTTCGATGCCTTGAAAAACAAGATGTTGATAAAGTCCTCAAGGATATGCATGATGGGACAACATGAGGCCATTTTTCAGGAGATACAACAACTCATAAGATATTGAGAGTGGGACACTATTGGATGATGTTGTTCAAATATGCTATTGCACATTCACAAAGCTGTGAATCCTACCAAAATTATGCTGGAAGAGATTATAAGGATATTGTTCCTCTCTACCCTGTTGTTGTTGAAGAACTCTTCAAACAATGGGGGTTAGATATCATCAGTGAGACCAATCCTCATTCATCCAAGCGAAACATGTATATCCTAATTGCTACCAATTATTTTACGTGTTGGATTGAAGCAATACCATTAACCAAGGTGAATGATCAAATGATAATGAATTTCCTTGAAAAAATGTTATCACCAGGTTTGGGATGCCTAACTCTCTTGTGTTTGATAATGCAACATACTTTTCATCATAAAAAAATTTGGATTTTTCTTTGGAAAATGGGATTACTTTGAAATACGCAGCCAACTATTACCCTCAAGGAAATGGCTTGGTCGAATCCACAAACAAGAACCTTTTTTGAATCCTTAAGTAACCTATAGCCAATCACTAGAGAAACTGGCATAACGCCCTACCCAATTCCCTCTGAGTTGATCATGTCACCCCTAAATCCTCTATAGGAACTTCTCTGTATTTTCTTATCTATAGGAGAGAAGCTATTTTACCTTCAAATATTTACCTTTCTTCCCTACAACTCACCCAACAGTCTCGTAGGAGAGAATGTTCCGTCATCCAATGACACATTGATACTTTACTAAATCTAGAAGAGATTCACACCAAGGAAAAAAATGAGTTTAAATACCACCAATAAAGCATTAAGCACTGGTTTGATAAAAATTAGGTTGGTGAGAAAGATTTCCAATTTGACGATTTGGTTCTCAAATGGGACAACCCGCATGAGGATAAGGGAAAACATTCAAAATTTCAACGATTTTGGCTTGGAAATTTCATGATTAAAGAGAAAATTGGTCAAGGAACTTACTGGTTACAAAATATCAAAGGGGACATTGACCTCCTCCCTATTAATGGCCAAATCCTAAAACATTACATCAGCTAGTCTCTATGGTAGCTCCCTCCTTGTATATAAAAAAAAAGTTTGTTTCTGTTTTTATTTTCTTCCTAGTTTTACTTTGATTTTTGTTTGGTTTACCTAGATTCAATGTTTTTTGTTCTATTTGATTTTCAATCTTTTACTTTTCCCTCTTGAGAACTGTCACTTTGAATTTCTCAAATTCTTGATAGCTTAGTCTCAGAAATGCCTGTAAAAGTCTAATGCATTTGGTGTCAAAAACCTAGTAACTTTGTGGTTTGGCTTCCAAAATTATCCCATCCATAAATATGTGGCTTTGTCATGCATCACTCCAAGTGAGATATAGTAGCAGAACATAGTTCATCAGTACATGAGCATTGTACATTTAAATTTTTGACAAAGTAAGAAACCAAGGGCTCAACCCAAGAACATATTTTTTGTATTGTATGAACTAAGAAGAAATGGTTTGGGAAGAGAAATTTGTAGTACTCAAAAGAACGTTACTCAATTCTCTCATCTAAAATCAAGTTATAAAATCTCACCATCAAATTTTTCATTCCTAGTGCCTCTAAAGGGAAACTGGAATATCCCCATCCACCTCTCTCTGAGCACAAGAGAATTAAATTTTAAAAGGTAAAGTGTTGGGGACGAAATTCTAGATCATGTGGGACATGAAAGCATCTCCTCTTGGGCTATGGATGCTCACTGGTAGCGGAGCAAGGATTGCGACACAAGGGTGACTCTGTCGAGGTTATGGAGGCTTGCTAGCAGCAGAGCAACACCAGAGAAATGTGTAACAACTTTTATTTTTAGCATTCTTGATGTCTCGATTCCTTGTAGTACTCCTAGTGTCCACTCTGAAGCCATTTTAATGTGAAGGAGAATGTGTTAATAGTTGATCGGTTTTAAGGCATGTTCCTAACTTCCCCTTTGTATCACACAAAATTTGTCTCACCAAAATATTCATTCTAAATCCATGGGACCTATTCTTTCTCTCTTGGATCATGCATTTCAATGCTATCCTCCCTCAAAGGTTTAGGTTTGGATTCCATCTATACAAATATTCCTGAATTCACCCAGTGTATCGCCATTTATTGTGTCTGGCACCAAAAAAACTCCATTTTCTTGTACTTGTTTCTTGCCAACCCCTCCAAGAAAATTGAGCCGCTTTTTATTTTCTCGACTTGAGTTTTCATATGTGATTGCTCCTTTATCTCTAAGAATGCCACTTTAAGTTTCACATGTTGGACGAGTTTTCATCTTTTAACTATGGACACTTAAGAAAATTTGTGAAGATTGAGTTTTTTTTTTGGACAAGTTAATGTAAACTCCTTCGGTGTACATAATAAGAGTTACTTCAAACTCCTCTGGTGTACATTGTAGGAGTTCCCTCTAGTCTCTTCAGTAACCATTGATGAACTTGTTGCACTTTAATTCTAAAAGCCTTTTTCTGTCGTGTGAATTTATACCAACTCCTCTAGTTTGACTAGAGGAGTTTGTGTAAACTCCACTGGTCAAACCAAAGATTTACTTTTTTTATCCTCTGTCAAACACTACCACACTTTGTACCAAGTAATCTGGTATACACGGGAAGAATTTCCACGAAGTCCTCCAATGTATATAGGAGGAATTCTTAGAAACACCACTGGTTCAAGCCTATCCCATTCATTTTCATTTATTGCCTTTGGTGCCCAAAGATCATAAAACCACACTCACCCTCCCTTCTTTTTCATCGTCACCGAGTGCCAAAGAGAGAAAAGGAGACACCTAGAGAAGAAAGTGTGAGCCCGAATATTTCTCACTCTTAACCAACCAACACCTTCCACGTGTCGATTAATCAACAAGTAATCCTTAAATATGGTTGTACCCTATTTTCTTTTTTCTAGTTTATATTGCTAAAATTTAGGTTTTCGAGTTTCATAGCAAGGTCTCCATCTCATAATCAACCATGCTTGTCATCCCATTCAAAAAACCCTCTCCCTCTTTCAATCCTAGCATAGGGTATCACTGAAGGTTATGTTTCAGTGCCATCTCTCCATTTATGATGATGACACATGATCCTTGAACAAACATAACCCTTAGCTATTGCCACCATGGATTTAATTTTGCATCCCTCCCCACCTTGAAAAGGTACTAGTCCTATGCACTCAACCTCCGGTATAGTGCTTCTCAAACATAGGGTTAATTCGTTAACACTCAGATATGGAAATTAAGCCAAAACCTACCATCCGAGACTTAACCAAATTTTAAAGGAATTTCCATGTAAACCAGAATATTTTTTACCAAATATCTTGGTATTACCAGTGATCTTCACTCCAAAGTCACTGGTTCTCCCGATAATGTTAGCACTAACTCCTCTAGTCCTCACTGGAGAAGATGAGATAAACATCTCTAGTTTTACCTCTATTAAACCGACACACTTAATATTAACTTCTATGGTTTTCACTGGAGGCGTTAGATCAAACATTGTCGGTTTTATCACTTCCACACCTGCACTTCACACGATTTTCATTGACTGATTCAGAGACTCTTTCAAAATATTCCCCAGTGTCTTCGACACTATTCGTATGAATTTACCCAGTGCACACCAAAACCTTTTCCACCAAACTATCTGGTTTCACCAACACTCTTCCCATAAACAAACCCGATGTACACAACCGCTCTTCATCTTAACTTCTCCGATATACTAAATTACCCACTGGAGAAATTAACACCAACCCCTTCGACAATTTTCGGAGTAGTTTGTATGAACTACTTCAATTTTAAGCTTTATTGATTTTACTCATTAAGGATTTGACGTTTAAAATGCCTGCCATAATACTTTCCTTGTCTGATGATGATCTTCCACCCAACATCAACACCGATGATTCCTAAATATATATATGTATTAGTTATTCCTTTGTCCTTGCAGTGATCTCATCTTTAATTTGCAGGTTCATACATGTCTTTGAGAAAGAAAACAACTAGTAAAGCACCAACCACTGAGGCCTCTGGAAGTGGTCATCAGGTTGAATATGAACCAGACATTGATGGAGCAATGTAAAATGACACCTCTGGATTCTTAGAGAAATGATAAGATGCTCTTAGATGGGGAAACTTCTATCATATGTTTAAAAACATAAATTTTCCACTGATGTAGAGGACCATGATGAACTAAATATTTTTAAGAACATCAGAAGATATAGAATTCATAGAGTAGCATCTCGCATTGTTTTATTCCCCTATGTTGATGTCATCACATGGATACTAAAGCATGTGGATTTAGAGAATATGTATTTTTGCAATGAAAAGGGAGAACCTATAGCTTCATTTATTCCCGTTGACTTAGCCAAATGCTATCATTTGTAGAAGGGCACAAAGAAGCTGGACAATGAACTTCTTGGTGAATTCAAGCACATAGTCAAGGATTTATGCCATATCTAGTACAAGCAAGATAAGCGGTTCAAACTCAGGACCATTAGTGGATATCCTTCCACTACCCTTAGAAAACCTTATCAATACATGGTGGTCATGTCATGCAGTCTATATGGAGAACAATATGCCTCAAAATGTCCCCTATCATATATGTCATTGATTTAATACTGCACAGACAAATGATTATTGTTCGATTGGGATGATATCCTATAAGAAAACCTCATGGAATTCATCACAATAGTCATAGGATCCCAACTCAGGACCTTCCCGAGCTTCCACGTGTCATCATACCTCATATAAATCATGTGCGTGGCCCACCAATATTGAAATATGAGTTGGGCATGGCAGCCAACAGACACATTGATGCATATATACTATAAAGTGCTCTAGGAGCATAAATACAAAGTGGAGTACCAGAAGATATGCAAGCACTTCCTGGCTATGTTATACGAGTTCATTTTTTGCACACCAACCCCATGTATGACCAATAAAGCAATAGTTGTCATAAAGAGGATCAGGGATTGGTACTTGATGGAAAATGACACTTGTATCCAGGTGTATGGCACTATGAAGTCCCCTCATCTTCTTCCATGGTTTGTACTAGACATGATAGTACTCCAGGAAGTAGCTTACCAAATGATGATCAACGGGTTTAGAGGGATGATTTATGGAGATAATAAAGTTATATGGCCACCTCTCTCACTGTACATCAAAGCCTACTTCTTTTCCAACACAAAGTAGGCCCAGGAAGAAGTGGATATACTTCTATCATACCACTTTGGAGAAGAGAGGTTCAAGAGGAACGACCTGAAGAAGGTCATCAAAGTACATTTCAACAAGCTAGGAATTCCTTGGGAATATACCTTAGAGGTTTGGGAGGAAGTGGAGATACATTGTAACAAAAGGAATTATGACAAAGTCACCTTCAAGAGATGAGGAAAATCCATAGTTAAGATCACATATGAAGATAAAGAAAGAGAAGAGGCAAGCAAAAATCAAGAAGAAGAGGCAGTTGAAAAGCGATATACCACAACCACATCCATGCAATTGGGATTTGCTAAAGAAGAAGAAACAATAACATATAATAAGAGGATAAAAAGGGAAAAGGTTCATAAGAATAAGAACGACGTTGTCAAGAAGAAAATAAATATTGCAGAGGAGGCTAAAGCCAAAGCCAAGGCTGATGCAACAGCAACCACTGGATAGGAAAAATAAAAGGAAAATGAATCTAAACAAAAGGAAACATTCAAAAAGGAAACAACAGATTTGGTAACAATGAAAGAGGTATTAAAAAAGGTAGATAAAGAGGTAGTCAATAAGGTAGAAGAACATGAATGATAGTAGAAGTATGTTGAAACAAGAAATGATGAAGTTCAGCCGATGGACACCGATATCCCAGATATATCAACAACAAGTTCCAATGGAGATACCCCACTTAGCAGATTAGGTTTGGGAATTTTTAATCCATTTAGACCAAGTGAATTACCCAACCTAAAAAAATTCATGTACGACAAAGTGCCAAGCAGGATTGTGTAAGAGCATGTGAAGAAAGTATCAGTGATCGGAAGGAATCCTATTTCAGTTCTCGCTCAAACCCCCATTGCAGGAAATGTCAGCGAATATCTAGTTTCCATAGCATTCATTGGCTCCACTTTCATGAACACTACAGAGGATAATTTATGAAAGATACAATAATAAAACCTTGAAAATGAGGTAAGGATCAGGGAGTTGGAGGAGAAGCTTCATCAAGTAAAGATCGATGAGGGAATCCTTCAAAGCTTCAAGAAAAGTACAAAGAATGTCAGGATGGAATTAGAGGAATCTATAATCGACATGTATTCCCACCTACACATGTTCCAATATATAATTTCCACCATCATAGAGAAACATAGCATGGTGTAAACTAAACTCATTGTTCAACACTATTCGGGAAGGCATGAATGATATTGACACATGGATTGCAAAAAACCTGGATGCACTGGTTGAGCTATATCACCCCTCAGTTAGGGAAGGATAAAAAGACATCTATGCATCGAAATGCTATCAACAAGAAGGAAAAAGGGTATACAAATAAAAAACTAGCTCAATGGCGATCTATTCATGCTTTCAAAAGGAAGTGCAAGAATTGATTAAGATATCTCAACTCCCATAGTTATAGGAGCTTGGAAAGAACCTCATGATGTTGGAATTGGTCGACAAGATACATGAAAAAACAAGACATAAATGGGAGGTCATCGATTCAGCTACCAAAGTAACAATGGAATTAATAGAACAAAAATTCTTTCAACCAACTAAAGTCCATACCATGGTTCAGGAATTCATGGCTACATTGTTAAAGGATATGTAGACTGTCAATGACAATCTCGGCATGCATACAACTACCCTAAAAGAGATATCATACTCCAGACTTGTATCTTTGTACAATTAGTTATAAATTTGGGCAACATACATCCACGACAAGAGTCCAAGATAAAAGACAAAATGGCAATATGAACTTGCTATCAACTGCATCCTATTTTGTCTTTTCCCCCCACATGTGTCACAATCCTAGGCAAGGAAGCCAAAAGGTCACCTTTTGTAATAGTTTTTGGGGAGGAATACAATAAGTCACAAGGGATTTAGGAAACGTAATATAAATATGGGAAGACACCGATTTTGAACAGGCTCTTCAAGCTTTTTATACACTTTCAAACTTTTTTTGGAGAAAATACTTGGTTAATGAATATTGGGAAGCCGTCATGGCCAATTTTATAAAAGGGAGAACTTGCATTTTTTGTTGTGAACTATTTCAGGAGGAATGCATGTTGTTCACATGGACTGTAAGGATGTGTTTGCTCATAGAATAATATAACACAATCTACATCTCTTTTGTAGTCTTGTTGTTTCTCTTTATCTTTTTATATGTTATGTGCATATGAGTTGTGATGTATGTGGATGATATAGTTTGGAATTTTATGTTTATATATTACGCATGCATATGTTTCTAACTTTTCATATTCATTACAGATATCTAAGTGAAGTTTCTAGAATATTTTAGTTTCAATACATCTCATTCGATTATGATAACTTGATCCTAACTAGGATATGATAGAATATAATATAATTAGATTATATTTATTCTCATACATGGTCTTCATCTACATATTTTCATTGCATAACCATCCATATTCACCCTCACAATCAATAATGGTATTTGGGTCCGAATCCGGATGCCTCTCCTAAACCAAACGATGCATAATCCAGGAGTACCCCTTACTGTTATTGGGTAATTCAACCCCGTCAACAGAATTTGCACTAGAAGGAGGGCTTGAAATTGTATGGCTTACATAAACGCACAACATAATTGTGGCTAGTCCTCTAAAAACACTATCGGTCCAACCCTTTTCCCTAATATTAATATAGAACATGAGGTTACCTTTGAATACAAAAACCATGCATTTGAAAGTGCCATTGGAAGTCTTGAAACCCATATGGAAACTTGGTTTCATGTACCCAATGAAGAATTTACCGAGACTCATTGTATCACTTGGACTTATGCCAAACAAGTTGGTAGGTTACCCACAACCTTATAATTACCTAGGATAACTACCTGCATTATATGACGGAACAACCACACAAATATTTTGGTTAAATATGCTAAATATTTAATTGAAACCACTCTCCAAGATGTTCCTATACCCTAGATTCAGTTTCCTCCTTCTCCTCCTAAAACAAAACAAAACTTTAATGGTTTAAACCTAGAAATCAATATCAAATGGATCATGGGTGAACATCCAGAACATAGGGTATTTATTACACTATGTCTATCTAAGGGTTCTCTAAACTTGGCGGAGCCCTTACATGAAATTCCTAGAAAACTGGAAAATCTCCTTTCGAAGTTTGACCCAAACAAGCCTAGTTCACCTGAAGACCACGTTAAAAACTTAATTTTAGTTATTCTTGTACTCAATGTTCAACATGAAGACCTGGTTTGTAGGATTTTTACATACACCTTTGAATGTAGATATTCTACCTGATAATTTAATCTCCCACCCATCTCCATAACTAGTTGGGAATATTTTAAAAAGGTTTTTATTGGAAAATTTGGGGAAGGAAAAAGCACTGCTTCCCTATACAAAGAATTAGGGGGCACAAAAATAAAAAGTATTCAATCAACATTTTATCATTATCCTCTCTAAATTCACTATTGAAAATTCCCCTTTGCAATCCTTATCCATTGAATATTACACTTTGGCCCTAATCCCTTATATAGGCATGTTTGTAAAATGGGCTAGGAAGGACACATTGGCTCGTAATTTTGAGGAATTTGATATTGTTGAGGNGTAACCATTGATGAACTTGTTGCACTTTAATTCTAAAAGCCTTTTTCTGTCGTGTGAATTTATACCAACTCCTCTAGTTTGACTAGAGGAGTTTGTGTAAACTCCACTGGTCAAACCAAAGATTTACTTTTTTTATCCTCTGTCAAACACTACCACACTTTGTACCAAGTAATCTGGTATACACGGGAAGAATTTCCACGAAGTCCTCCAATGTATATAGGAGGAATTCTTAGAAACACCACTGGTTCAAGCCTATCCCATTCATTTTCATTTATTGCCTTTGGTGCCCAAAGATCATAAAACCACACTCACCCTCCCTTCTTTTTCATCGTCACCGAGTGCCAAAGAGAGAAAAGGAGACACCTAGAGAAGAAAGTGTGAGCCCGAATATTTCTCACTCTTAACCAACCAACACCTTCCACGTGTCGATTAATCAACAAGTAATCCTTAAATATGGTTGTACCCTATTTTCTTTTTTCTAGTTTATATTGCTAAAATTTAGGTTTTCGAGTTTCATAGCAAGGTCTCCATCTCATAATCAACCATGCTTGTCATCCCATTCAAAAAACCCTCTCCCTCTTTCAATCCTAGCATAGGGTATCACTGAAGGTTATGTTTCAGTGCCATCTCTCCATTTATGATGATGACACATGATCCTTGAACAAACATAACCCTTAGCTATTGCCACCATGGATTTAATTTTGCATCCCTCCCCACCTTGAAAAGGTACTAGTCCTATGCACTCAACCTCCGGTATAGTGCTTCTCAAACATAGGGTTAATTCGTTAACACTCAGATATGGAAATTAAGCCAAAACCTACCATCCGAGACTTAACCAAATTTTAAAGGAATTTCCATGTAAACCAGAATATTTTTTACCAAATATCTTGGTATTACCAGTGATCTTCACTCCAAAGTCACTGGTTCTCCCGATAATGTTAGCACTAACTCCTCTAGTCCTCACTGGAGAAGATGAGATAAACATCTCTAGTTTTACCTCTATTAAACCGACACACTTAATATTAACTTCTATGGTTTTCACTGGAGGCGTTAGATCAAACATTGTCGGTTTTATCACTTCCACACCTGCACTTCACACGATTTTCATTGACTGATTCAGAGACTCTTTCAAAATATTCCCCAGTGTCTTCGACACTATTCGTATGAATTTACCCAGTGCACACCAAAACCTTTTCCACCAAACTATCTGGTTTCACCAACACTCTTCCCATAAACAAACCCGATGTACACAACCGCTCTTCATCTTAACTTCTCCGATATACTAAATTACCCACTGGAGAAATTAACACCAACCCCTTCGACAATTTTCGGAGTAGTTTGTATGAACTACTTCAATTTTAAGCTTTATTGATTTTACTCATTAAGGATTTGACGTTTAAAATGCCTGCCATAATACTTTCCTTGTCTGATGATGATCTTCCACCCAACATCAACACCGATGATTCCTAAATATATATATGTATTAGTTATTCCTTTGTCCTTGCAGTGATCTCATCTTTAATTTGCAGGTTCATACATGTCTTTGAGAAAGAAAACAACTAGTAAAGCACCAACCACTGAGGCCTCTGGAAGTGGTCATCAGGTTGAATATGAACCAGACATTGATGGAGAAATGTAAAATGACACCTCTGGATTCTTAGAGAAATGATAAGATGCTCTTAGATGGGGAAACGTCTATCATATGTTTAAAAACATAAATTTTCCACTGATGTAGAGGACCATGATGAACTAAATATTTTTAAGAACATCAGAAGATATAGAATTCATATAGTAGCATCTCGCATTGTTTTATTCCCCTATGTTGATGTCATCACATGGATACTAAAGCATGTGGATTTAGGGAATATGTATGTTTGCAATGACAAGGGAGAACCTATAGCTTCATTTATTCCCGTTGACTTAGCCAAATGCTATCATTTGTAGAAGGGCACCAAGAAGCTGGACAATGAACTTCTTGGTGAATTCAAGCACATAGTCAAGGATTTATGCCATATATAGTACAATCAAGATAAGCGGTTCAAACTCAGGACCATCAGTGGATATCCTACCACTACCCTTAGAAAACCTTATCAATACATGGTGGTCATGTCATGCAGTCTATATGGAGAACAATATGCCTCAAAATGTCCCCTATCATATATGTCGTTGATTTAATACTGCACAGACAAATGATTATTGTTCGATTGGGATGATATCCTATAAGAAAACCTCATGGAATTCATCACAATAGTCATAGGATCCCAACTCAGGACCTTCCCGAGCTTCCACGTGTCATCATACCTCATATAAATCATGTGCGTGGCCCACCAATATTGAAATATGAGTTGGGCATGGCAGCCAACAGACACATTGATGCATATATACTATAAAGTGCTCTAGGAGCATAAATACAAAGTGGAGTACCAGAAGATATGCAAGCACTTCCTGGCTATGTTATACGAGTTCATTTTTTGCACACCAACCCCATGTATGACCAATAAAGCAATAGTTGTCATAAAGAGGATCAGGGATTGGTACTTGATGGAAAATGACACTTGTATCCAGGTGTATGGCACTATGAAGTCCCCTCATCTTCTTCCATGGTTTGTACTAGACATGATAGTACTCCAGGAAGTAGCTTACCAAATGATGATCAACGGGTTTAGAGGGATGATTTATGGAGATAATAAAGTTATATGGCCACCTCTCTCACTGTACATCAAAGCCTACTTCTTTTCCAACACAAAGTAGGCCCAGGAAGAAGTGGATATACTTCTATCATACCACTTTGGAGAAGAGAGGTTCAAGAGGAACGACCTGAAGAAGGTCATCAAAGTACATTTCAACAAGCTAGGAATTCCTTGGGAATATACCTTAGAGGTTTGGGAGGAAGTGGAGATACATTGTAACAAAAGGAATTATGACAAAGTCACCTTCAAGAGATGAGGAAAATCCATAGTTAAGATCACATATGAAGATAAAGAAAGAGAAGAGGCAAGCAAAAATCAAGAAGAAGAGGCAGTTGAAAAGCGATATACCACAACCACATCCATGCAATTGGGATTTGCTAAAGAAGAAGAAACAATAACATATAATAAGAGGATAAAAAGGGAAAAGGTTCATAAGAATAAGAACGACGTTGTCAAGAAGAAAATAAATATTGCAGAGGAGGCTAAAGCCAAAGCCAAGGCTGATGCAACAGCAACCACTGGATAGGAAAAATAAAAGGAAAATGAATCTAAACAAAAGGAAACATTCAAAAAGGAAACAACAGATTTGGTAACAATGAAAGAGGTATTAAAAAAGGTAGATAAAGAGGTAGTCAATAAGGTAGAAGAACATGAATGATAGTAGAAGTATGTTGAAACAAGAAATGATGAAGTTCAGCCGATGGACACCGATATCCCAGATATATCAACAACAAGTTCCAATGGAGATACCCCACTTAGCAGATTAGGTTTGGGAATTTTTAATCCATTTAGACCAAGTGAATTACCCAACCTAAAAAAATTCATGTACGACAAAGTGCCAAGCAGGATTGTGTAAGAGCATGTGAAGAAAGTATCAGTGATCGGAAGGAATCCTATTTCAGTTCTCGCTCAAACCCCCATTGCAGGAAATGTCAGCGAATATCTAGTTTCCATAGCATTCATTGGCTCCACTTTCATGAACACTACAGAGGATAATTTATGAAAGATACAATAATAAAACCTTGAAAATGAGGTAAGGATCAGGGAGTTGGAGGAGAAGCTTCATCAAGTAAAGATCGATGAGGGAATCCTTCAAAGCTTCAAGAAAAGTACAAAGAATGTCAGGATGGAATTAGAGGAATCTATAATCGACATGTATTCCCACCTACACATGTTCCAATATATAATTTCCACCATCATAGAGAAACATAGCATGGTGTAAACTAAACTCATTGTTCAACACTATTCGGGAAGGCATGAATGATATTGACACATGGATTGCAAAAAACCTGGATGCACTGGTTGAGCTATATCACCCCTCAGTTAGGGAAGGATAAAAAGACATCTATGCATCGAAATGCTATCAACAAGAAGGAAAAAGGGTATACAAATAAAAAACTAGCTCAATGGCGATCTATTCATGCTTTCAAAAGGAAGTGCAAGAATTGATTAAGATATCTCAACTCCCATAGTTATAGGAGCTTGGAAAGAACCTCATGATGTTGGAATTGGTCGACAAGATACATGAAAAAACAAGACATAAATGGGAGGTCATCGATTCAGCTACCAAAGTAACAATGGAATTAATAGAACAAAAATTCTTTCAACCAACTAAAGTCCATACCATGGTTCAGGAATTCATGGCTACATTGTTAAAGGATATGTAGACTGTCAATGACAATCTCGGCATGCATACAACTACCCTAAAAGAGATATCATACTCCAGACTTGTATCTTTGTACAATTAGTTATAAATTTGGGCAACATACATCCACGACAAGAGTCCAAGATAAAAGACAAAATGGCAATATGAACTTGCTATCAACTGCATCCTATTTTGTCTTTTCCCCCCACATGTGTCACAATCCTAGGCAAGGAAGCCAAAAGGTCACCTTTTGTAATAGTTTTTGGGGAGGAATACAATAAGTCACAAGGGATTTAGGAAACGTAATATAAATATGGGAAGACACCGATTTTGAACAGGCTCTTCAAGCTTTTTATACACTTTCAAACTTTTTTTGGAGAAAATACTTGGTTAATGAATATTGGGAAGCCGTCATGGCCAATTTTATAAAAGGGAGAACTTGCATTTTTTGTTGTGAACTATTTCAGGAGGAATGCATGTTGTTCACATGGACTGTAAGGATGTGTTTGCTCATAGAATAATATAACACAATCTACATCTCTTTTGTAGTCTTGTTGTTTCTCTTTATCTTTTTATATGTTATGTGCATATGAGTTGTGATGTATGTGGATGATATAGTTTGGAATTTTATGTTTATATATTACGCATGCATATGTTTCTAACTTTTCATATTCATTACAGATATCTAAGTGAAGTTTCTAGAATATTTTAGTTTCAATACATCTCATTCGATTATGATAACTTGATCCTAACTAGGATATGATAGAATATAATATAATTAGATTATATTTATTCTCATACATGGTCTTCATCTACATATTTTCATTGCATAACCATCCATATTCACCCTCACAATCAATAATGGTATTTGGGTCCGAATCCGGATGCCTCTCCTAAACCAAACGATGCATAATCCAGGAGTACCCCTTACTGTTATTGGGTAATTCAACCCCGTCAACAGAATTTGCACTAGAAGGAGGGCTTGAAATTGTATGGCTTACATAAACGCACAACATAATTGTGGCTAGTCCTCTAAAAACACTATCGGTCCAACCCTTTTCCCTAATATTAATATAGAACATGAGGTTACCTTTGAATACAAAAACCATGCATTTGAAAGTGCCATTGGAAGTCTTGAAACCCATATGGAAACTTGGTTTCATGTACCCAATGAAGAATTTACCGAGACTCATTGTATCACTTGGACTTATGCCAAACAAGTTGGTAGGTTACCCACAACCTTATAATTACCTAGGATAACTACCTGCATTATATGACGGAACAACCACACAAATATTTTGGTTAAATATGCTAAATATTTAATTGAAACCACTCTCCAAGATGTTCCTATACCCTAGATTCAGTTTCCTCCTTCTCCTCCTAAAACAAAACAAAACTTTAATGGTTTAAACCTAGAAATCAATATCAAATGGATCATGGGTGAACATCCAGAACATAGGGTATTTATTACACTATGTCTATCTAAGGGTTCTCTAAACTTGGCGGAGCCCTTACATGAAATTCCTAGAAAACTGGAAAATCTCCTTTCGAAGTTTGACCCAAACAAGCCTAGTTCACCTGAAGACCACGTTAAAAACTTAATTTTAGTTATTCTTGTACTCAATGTTCAACATGAAGACCTGGTTTGTAGGATTTTTACATACACCTTTGAATGTAGATATTCTACCTGATAATTTAATCTCCCACCCATCTCCATAACTAGTTGGGAATATTTTAAAAAGGTTTTTATTGGAAAATTTGGGGAAGGAAAAAGCACTGCTTCCCTATACAAAGAATTAGGGGGCACAAAAATAAAAAGTATTCAATCAACATTTTATCATTATCCTCTCTAAATTCACTATTGAAAATTCCCCTTTGCAATCCTTATCCATTGAATATTACACTTTGGCCCTAATCCCTTATATAGGCATGTTTGTAAAATGGGCTAGGAAGGACACATTGGCTCGTAATTTTGAGGAATTTGATATTGTTGAGGAATAATTATCCTCTGAAAATAACTACCCATATTCTAAAGAAACTAAGTCATATGGAAAGAGACCTTTGTTACAAACAAAACCCATGAGAAGGAACCAAAGGATATTGACAGTGTAGTCAAGTTGGTTAAGAAATAATCCAATGAATTTGTCGACCTCAAGAAGAATGTTGGAGAAGGACCTTCAAGAAATATACCTTTCCTTCCATTCTTCAAGAGGAATGAAAACCATCCCAAACCACCCGAAATGTCACAACTCACATTGAATCTAGACACCTTCGATAGCAACAACTTCTACTCATATCACCAACATAATCACTTCGAGAAAACCTCCCCCCAATGGGTCAACTCCATGACCTATTTTATTAACCAAATTCTAATCAACATAGTTTAAATGATGAACAATCCATTGAAACATGAAGTGAGGAGAACACTAAGGAAACCCCTCAACAATCTACTATGTCCTTGTGGGATTGGTGTATTGATTTAGACGATGAGAAAATTGAGGAATTTTTTATTGGGGATACACCTATTATAAAATCCTCTCCTAGAGACTACAATATACACAACAAAGGTGATGTCCCAAACATATCTTCTCCCCCAAAAGACAACACCCCCCTTAGGAAAATCACCCCTCTTACCACAATTTCAAAACCAAGCACCTCAAATCTAGCCACTGCCAGTGATAAGTCTAACATAGTTGTTTAAGCCAATAATAACAAATCCAGTACGTCAAAACCAACTACAAAAAATGCTAAGCACAAAAATATAGCAACCAACAACAAAGCTAAAAATCCATAGCCAAACACAACAACAAACAAACCAGAAATGCATGCTTTAGAATATAGTGTTATTGAATACATCATGAAAAATAAGGTCAAGATTTCCATGTATGACATCTGCACATTGCCACAACTACGTGATCTCCTTATTGATACTTTCAACGCTAACAACTCTTAGAAGAAAAATAATACTAAAATTGACAACATTTCCAAAATTGCAGAAACAAAGGAAATCTGTATAGTTGAAATCAAATATTCCATCAATGCAACAAGCATAGGTTCTTATTCAAGATCCTAAATTCCTCCTTTCCTCCTTGTGTAATATTTTTTTAATTTCAATGTACACAATTGTTTGGTATATTTTAGCACTTCTTCCAACATCATGCGCTATTAGACATGTCAAAGGATAAACACTATCCCACAATTAACTACCAAAAGGACTATACAATTAGAAAACTAAGATATAAAAGTCAGAGGAGACCTAAAATATGTACAAATTGTACCAGCCTCTGACCCAAGGGTTCATTAGGTGATTGATATTGTTGTTGTTGACATCCCAAACAATTATGATTTGTTGTTAAGCATGGATTGGTCATCCATAGTCCAAGGATATTTTTCTACATATTAGTCCCACCTATGACTGTCATACAAAGGTAAACCCAAACAAATTTGTGTAAACATTGAAGCTTATATGAAACATATAGTGATTGGATTAAAAGGTAAAAGCGAACCCGTAAATTTTGCACATTCTGTTTTGGGTAACTATTTCTCAGAGACTGACCATGGTTGTTATGAAGCAAAACCATATGAAATGAAAATAAACACCCAATTTGAAATCATGTGGAATCAAATTGATGATAATGCGTGTATAGTATTAAAATAACTGGATTATTATATCATTAATTAATTTGTATATACTGACATTTGGACTATTTTTTTATGGATCCAAATATCAATATGGAGTCGGGGAGGATGTATCATCATCGATCCACATTAACATAAAACTCTCATATCCTTCTACATGGAATTTGAATGCACCAATAACACCGTGGAATATGAATCCTTAGTCTAAGGTTTAAAGAAAGCCATCAAAATTAAGGTAAGATGCTTACAGGTGTTTGGTGATTTAGAGATAATCATCGGATATGTAATAAACACCATTAATTATCTTTCCCCACACTTGAGAGGTTACCAACAAGAGGTATGGAATTTACTTTATTCTTTCGAAGCTTTTAATATTGAATCTATATGTCATTGCCAGAATGTTGCCACAAACATCTTGGAAAACACAACCTCTAAATATACACCTATTAACGATGGTTTTTATGTTGAAATCACATTCAGGCCTTCCATACCAGATAAATTCACAATATGGAGGGTATTAAATAATAATACTCAGATAATCAACTTCCTTACCATCTCAGATGTTTTCCAAGCATATGTAATAGATGATGAATCTCAACTAAGATCTTCAAAGATATCGGGATGAGGTAAACAAAATTAGAATGAATCACATCCCAAAGAATGTGTTATCACTTGAAAACATGCTCAACTTATATACCAAGTTCAAAAGGCATGAAAATCCAAAGACTAATAGTTCAACCATGATGCATTCTCTAGTCAACCTTGGGACCCTTGAACAACCCAAGTACGTCAACTTGGGAACCTTCTGTTCATATGATGAAAAGCATACATTTATACAATTGTTTAATATGTATTGTGATGTATTTTCATGGGATAATGATGATTTGAATACTTATGAAACCTAGATAATTCAACATGTAATTCTAATTAAAGAAGGTGTCAATCCATTCCAACAATAGTTGAGAAAGATATAGCAAACCCTTGAACCGCTCATTCAAAATGAATTAAGGAAGCTATTGGATTCCCAAATTATATTCAAGGTCTGTCATTCAACTTGGGTGTCGAATATGGTTCCCATGAGGAAAAATACAGGAGAAATTAGGATATGTATAGATTTCCAAAATTTGAACCGAGATTCTAACAAAGACAACTACCTAGTCCCCCCCATGGAACATATCCTGCAACTTATCTCTGGCTCTGAAATGTTCTCTCTATTGGATGGGTTTTCAAGATATAACTAGGTTCTTGTAGTAGAACCAAACTGGTTAAACACTACATTCAAGACAAAGTGGGGGACATATGCATACCATATGATTCCCTTTGGTCTAATTAATGTTAGCGCTACATTTCAAAGGGAAATGGACATCACTTTTAAATGTCTAATTGGTCAAATTGTGGTGATCTAGCTTGATGATGTGACTATTTATTCAAAGAAGAGAGTTGATCACCCAAAGCATCTGAAGAATATATTTGAACATTCCAGGAAGTATGGTATCTCTTTAAATACCAAGAAAACCTTTTTTCTATTTCAGAATGTATTTTATTGGGTCATGTTATTTCTAAAGATGGGATTTCGGTAGACCCATAAATAACTAAATCTATCATGTAGATACCATCACCACACAACAAGAAGTCCATGTAGTCCTTTTTTAATAGGATCAATTTTGTAAGAAGATTCATTCCAAAATTTGGTGAAATTGTGAAACACTTTCAATGAATTATAAATAAGGATGATCAGTTCACGTGGATATTCATTGAGGAGGATTTCAAGAAAATCAAGGCCACGATATAAGCTACACCATCCCTATAGAGACTAGATTTCACCAAGGAATTTTTGTTGTATACCTTCACGTTGGATCATTCCCTTGTAGAAGTGCTCACACAAAATAATGAGTAAGGGAATGAATTCCCCATCTCCTTTGTGAGCATTAGGTTATAGGGAATTGAACTGAATTACCCACCAATGGATAAGAAATATTTCATTTTCCACAAAAAAATTAAGTAGTTCAAGCAATATATTTTGAAGAACCACACAAAAGTGGTCATTCCTCACCCGAAGGTCAGGTCTCTCTTTATACAAAGAGATATGGTAAATAAAAGAGGGAACTGGATGAAAACCCTATAAGAATACGACCTGTAATTTAAACCAGTAAACATTGGCAAAGGCTAAGGCCTCTGCAAAATAGTGATTGAAATCATAGATGTTGAAAATCAGGAAGAAGATGGTTGGCAAGAGGAGCCAACTATGTACACACAACAGGTTCCCAACATTTCAGTTGTTGAGGAATCATACTATAATGATATCAAGTATTATCTTTAGAACAATATGTGATCTGAACCCGGGGATGATTAGCTTCCAATAATTGTTTGATCCTGTCACTCCTCCAAAGGGTTAGTTATAGATCATTTTACTTGATTGGATTGCAATTAAAGGTATGGTTGAATTATTTATAGACTTGAATACAAATTGAATTAAAGTCTCTCTTATATTCCTTATGTGTTATATGTCATGTTTTCATTTAATAATCTATGTGCGGAAATTCATGAAAAGAAACATAAGAACATAATACACATAAGAGATATGACACTTCCCTTGATAACGAAGTTCACCCAATGTGGGCCATGTCTCCCAGTCTTGCTCCAAAGCTTGACCACTTTATTCTCCTCATTGTAATGATGTCTCTCCTTTACAAGTTGTAAGGCCAAAGTCCCTCTTCAGTGACGACAACAAGAGAATGTAATGTGATCAAGAATGTTTACAAGCTTCACAAGTTCTCATGGTCATGAGGCATCCATGATGCTGACATGGAAATCATTCCCACATACTCAATACAAAAAAACACGAAGAATAAGAAATGACACCCATCATCATGGAGCCATAGAATGCCTTAGATATGCTACTCAGATCCAAGCATATATTTATCCCATACATAGATCCTGAAACTACGAGATTCATGACTGCTCCGTTGGCCACTTATCATCCAAGTGACATAAAGTCTCTTTCACATGTATCCGATTTGTTCATGTGTAAGAAGAGAAGAAAGGAAGAAATAAAAGGAATAAGTTGGTCTTCTGCCTCGCTGCAGCCTCTCCATGCTCCTTAAGACCTGTATCAAACATACTATGCTGCAACATTCAATGAGAAAACAACAAATAAAAAAACATGCTTACATTGGTTGTTCAATAATTTATCTTACTGATAGGGGTCTCTGCTACTGAAAAAAACATCTCCATTGGATTCAGGTCGTCGAATAGCATAAATTTGAATATCAAATCATCCCCATCAGACTCTGTCAACTTCAAGCCTCCTCTGGACCTCTACCTCGATCCACGTGCAAAACTGCAATTAATACACTAAACTTCATCGAAATCCATGTTGTTGTACAGCCTCATACGAATTGGGCACACTTCTCCTCTGCCCTGTGCATTGGTAACATGCACCTTTTAATAAAAAACTTGGGAGGACTTACCAACAAGAGCGTTAGCCAAAGTGGTTGGCGGATGTTATATTAAGGCATTGTTGTTGGGGGAGGTCTCACGATCAAAACCATGGTACTGCATTTTTGGCACACTATTACAACCATTACGAAGTTTAAAAATCTGCCTATCTTCTGCTATATTGGAGTAACCTCTACCAGTTTTGGAGTTCAATGGATAGTCTTAGATCGGATATAGCAGGGTTATGCCACAAACTTTCGTGGATCTACTGCCAAGTTTGGAAAACTGGGGTTGGCCATTGGCCAACCCCATTTTTAACTTTAAAATTTCAGTTACTCGCCCTCATTAGGAATTTTCCCGCTACTACATGGCAGTCCATGACTGGGCCATGTGGTAGCCATCCATTGGCCCACTTGTCTACCAAGATGCTGACTGTACTTTCCACTTGGCACATTATCAATAGGCCACGTGGTGTATCTTGGGTGATTCCACGTGGCATCACCTAAGGGTTCCATGTGTCACATTTGCATTGTCCCTTTTGGTGGCCCAAAGTTCCAAATAATCTTGCCACTTGGCACGCTGTTATTGGGCCACATCAACATGCTGATGTCACTGCCACTGTGCCTGCCATGTCACTTTCCATGTCCTGTAAGGATTCCATGTCACCTTCCATGCAGTTGTATGGATGCCACATGTTTTCCATGTCCTGTATGGCTTGACATGTGGCTGTATGGAATACCTCATGGCATTTTCTCATTGGTCCACATGTCGACCTAAAAATGCCAAAAATGAGTGACACGTGGTAGCCTCTAGTGATGCAATGTCATCATGACACGTGTTAGTCTCTAATTGTGCCATGTACCCTATATGTACACTGATGGCATCCATACTGATGCTAACGTCAATAGTATAGATGTTGATTCATCCCTATTGACTAAGCTAGGTTGACCAAAACTTTGACTGTGAATATCTTTCGATCTGTAACTCCGTTTGATGAACTGTTTACGTTGTTAGAAATCTTGTGAAACTCTCTTCACGATGTTGTCAAGTTTGATGAGTTTTGAGGACTTTGAATTTTTTCCCTTTCTCATTTTTTGAGTCCATTCTGAGCCTCCTGGGACACCTCTAAAACGTCTGATATTTTTTCTAGATCCTCCTGGATCACGCCTCCCAACTGAAAGGAATTATGTTCCCCAAAATTATTTACATTATAAGTTTCATGTCCATTGGAATTACAAAAGAAAACCCATACCCAAACTACCTCACAAGGCCTAAAAATATCAACATGTGCAAGAAAMGAAGTGATATCAAACAATTATCACTTTTACACAATGCCCTTCTATGGGGTCTGAATCACAACATGTGATTTACAAAGATGGCTACTCTCGACTAACTCAAGKATTTTCTCCATCCGTTCAGTCATTATGYTGAATAGGTCCTCTTTACCAAGTTKTCCTTTCTCTGGTAATTGGTTTCCTYCTGGTGGCAGATTTCCCTACAACACTTCTTGATTGACTCTCCCCCTCGGAGGTGTCTTCCTGGTCTTCTTGTTCCTCTTTGGAYGTAGATCTATATGCAAGGCCCAACAGGTGGCCTCATTATGTCCATCTCTACTACAATGGCTATAGTATCCTTTCTCCTTCAAAGGTGTATATCCCTTGCTCCTTTCTGTGTGTGGAGAGCGATCTTCTATCCACGTCTTTTTCCTGGTTTCCATAACCTTTATGTACAAGGATTTTCTCTTCCAACACTGGGACACTGTGTGGTTATTCAATCCACAAAAAGTGCATGGTATTTGATGCCACAAGATCTATTGTATATTATTAACATGCTTATAATCAAATGAAATTTTAGAGTTTTGAGATTTCTTATACCTTGATGATTTGTCTCTGGATTCATACTGGAAAGAATATTTGGTCTCAGATATTTCATTGTGATGCTCATATCTCCTTGGATATGTCTCGAATCCTTGATCATGAGAAGCTATGCTCTCAGCCTGCACTGTATCGGTTTCATCTCTTGATGAATTGTTGACTTCTAGAGTCTCATCGACTGTCCTGGAGTCTTCTTCCTGAATGGTTTTGGATCTTTCTCCAACATCATTTGGGACATAACCTATCCCAACATATCGAGGCCAAACCACTGCCTCCATGGGATCCACAATACCTTGGCCATTGGCTCCAAGGCCTCCTCCTTTGTATCCCATATTTCCCATCAAATTTAAGTCGATGCATGAAGTATGATGTTCAAGGACTTTAAAAGAGTCATTAACATTAATCAAGAAAGGAACTAAACATGGTTTATTTACCTCCATCCAAAGTTGGGACTCAATCTCTGCTTCTTGAGGTGTGTTTAGTTGTTCCCGGTGAGAAGGATCAATGGATGATTCTTCTAGGAATCCTCCTTCATTTATGGATGCATGGATGTCATCTTCACTTGCTTGAAAAAGTGTGCATGCATTTTCATTTTCATGCTTGAATCCATAGCTGGTGACGTTTCCATGGTCACAAAATGGTCTTCTCACCATCTCATTTGTAGAGCCTTCCCCTGTCTGCACCTTCATGGCTTGCAACCTTTGGTTCTCCTCCTCTGCAACATGCAACAATGTCTTCAATCCAACATTCTCTTCTTGAAGGATTTGTTTGAGCTATTGAAGTTCATCGAACCATAATTGTTTTCACGATATTACCATTCTCATCTTCAACACCTGCAACCGGTATCAACCCTACTCTGATACCACTTGATTTGAACCCAGGGGTGATTAGTTTTTAGTAATTGTTTGATCATGTCACTCCTCCAAAGGGTCAGTTATAGATTGTTTTACTTGAGCGGATTACAATTAAAGGTGTGGTTGAAGTCTTTATAGACGTGAATCCAAATTGAATTAAAGTCTCTCTTAGCTTCCTTATGTGTTATATGTCATGCTTGCATTTAATAATCTATGTGAAGAAATTCATAAAAAGAAACATAAGAACATAATACACATAATATATATGAAACTTCCGTTGATAACAGAGTTCACCCGACGTGGGCTACATCTTCGGGTCTTGCTCCAAATATTTCCCTCTTTATTCTCCTCGTTGTAATGATGTCTCTCCTTTACAAGTTGTAAGGCCAAAGTCCCATTTCGGTGACAACAACAAGAGATCGTCATGTGATCATGAATGTTTACAAGCTTCACAAGTTATCATGCTCATGAGGCATCCATGATGCTGACATGGACAACATTCCCACATACTCAATACATAAAAAGAGGAAGACTAAGAAATCATCCCCATCATCATGGAGCCATAGAATGCCTTAGATATGCTGCTCATATCCAAGCGTATAGGAAGTCCATACACAGATCTCAAAACTACGAGATTCCTGACTGCTTCATTGGCCACTTATCATCCAAGTGCCATAAAGTCTCTTTCACATGTAATTGATTTGGTTATGTGTAAGAAGAAAAAAAAGGAAGAAATAGAAGGAACAAGTTGGTCTTGTTGCCTTGCTACAGCCTCTCCATGCTCCTTCATACCTGTATCAAGCATACTATGCTGCAACATTCAATGAGAAAACAACAAATTAAAAAGCATGCTTACATTGGCTCTTCTGGAATTTATCTTGCTAATCAGAGTCTATGCTGCCGAAATAGACATCGCTATTGGATTTGCATCATCGAATAACATAAATTTGACTGTCAAATCGTCCCCATTGGACACTGTCAACTTTAGGCCTCCTATGGACCTATGCCTCAATCTGCATGCAACTCTACAATCAATACATTTAATTGCATCGAAATCTATGTCATCATACAACCTCGTACAGATTGGGTGCACTTCTCCTCCACCGCATGCATTCATAACATGCAAGCTTTAATAAACAACTTGAGCAGACTTACCAACAAGACCATTAGCCCAAGTGGTTGGTGGATGTTATATTAAAGAATTTTTGTTGGGGGAGGTCTCGAGGTCAAACCCATGGGCGTCCCTTTTTGGCACACTATTACAACCATTACCAAATTTAAAACTATGCCAATCTTCCGCCATCTTGGAGTAACCTCTGCCAATTTTGGAGTCCACCGGATAGGCTTAGACCGGATATAGCGGGATTATGCCACCAACTTTGGTGGATGTGCTGCCAAGTTTAACGGACTAGGGTTGGCCGCTATCCAACCCCATTTTTAATTTTAAAATTTTGGTTACTGACCCTGATTGGGCATTTTCCCGCTGCCACATGGCAGCCCATGACTGGGCCACATGGTGGCCATCCATTGGCCCACTTGTCTACCAAGCTACTGATTGTACCTTCCACTTGTCACTCTGTCAGTAGGCCACATGGAATATCCTGGGTGGTGCCATGTGGAATCACCTAAGGATGCCATGTGTCACATTTTCATTGGCCATTTTGGTGGCCCAAAGTGCCAAATAAACATGCCACATGGCATGCTGTCATTGGGTCATGTCAACATGCTGACATTACTACCACGTAACCTGCCATGCCCTGTATAGATGTTATGTCACCTGCCATGTGGATATACGGATGCCATGTGTCTTCCACATCATGTATGCCCTATCACGTGGCTGTATGGACCACCACATGGAACTTTCTCATTGGTCCACATGTCGCCCTGAAAATGCCAAAAATGAGTGACACATGGAAGCCTCTGGTGCTGCCATGTCATCATGATGACATCATCATGACATGTGTCGATCTATGATTGTGCCACGTACCTTGTATGGATGTTGATGTCATCCGTACTAATGCTGATGTCAACAATATGTATGTTGACTCATTCCTGCTGACTAGGATAGGTTGACCAAAACTTTGACTGTGAATATCTTTCGATCCATAACTTCGTTTGATGAACCATTTACGTCATTGGAAAGATTGCGACACACTCTTCATGATGATGTCAATTTTGATGAGTTTTGAGGACTTTGAATTTTTTCCCTTTCTCATTTGTCGAGGCCATTCTGAGCCTCCTGGGACACCTATGAAACTTTTGGCATGTTCTCTAGATCCTTCCGAATCAATAGGAATCCATAAAACCTCAATGCTAAGGAAAAGAGAGTGGTAATATTGAAATCCTTCCAATAGCAACTAGTTCATGGAATCTTGTTTCGAAAAAAATATGATGGAGTGCTACTTTGATGCCTTGAAAAACAAGATGTTGATAAATTCCTCAAGGATATGCATGATGGGCCAACACGAATCCATTTCTCAAGAGATACAGCAACTCATAATATATCGAGAGATGTATATTATTGGTTGACGTATTCAAAGATACTCATGAACATTCGTGAAGCTGTGAATCTTGCCAAAAATATACTCGAAGATATTATAATGTTGTTGTTCCACTCTATCCTGGTGTTATTAAAGAACCGTTTGAACAATGTGGGTTAGATATCATCGGTGAGATCAACCCTCATTCATCTATGAATCACAAGTATATTCTAACCGCTACCTATTATTTTAGGAATTAAACTGAAGCAATACCATTAACAAAGGTCAATGATGAAACGATAATGAATTTCCTTGAACAAAATGTTATCACCAGGTTTGGGATGCCTAACTCTCTTGTGTTTGATAATGCAACATAATTTTCATCATTTAAATTGTTTGACTTTTCTTTGGAAAAGAGGATTACTTTTAAATACATAGCCAACTATTACCCTCAAGAAAATGGCTTGGACGAATCCACAAACAAGAACCTTATCTAAATCCTTAAGTGAATTGTAGTTGATCACCAAATAAATTGGCATAACGCCCTACCAATTCCCTTTGGGATGATCGTGTCACCCCTAAAGCCTCTATAGGAACTTCTCCATATTTTCTTGTCTACAGGAGATAAGTTATTACCTTCAAATATTTACCTTCCTTCCCTACAACTCACCCAACAATCTCGTGGGAGAGAATGTAACATCATCCAACGATGCATCGATACTTTACTAAATATAAAAGAGAATCATGCCAAGTCGAAAACCAAGTTTGAATCCCATCAACAAACCATTAAGTGCTATTTTGATAAAAAATCTACTAGTGAGAAAGATTTCCAAGTTGGTGATCTAGTTCTCAAATGGGACAAGCCGCATGAGGATAAAGGAAAACATCCAAAAATCCAACGATTGTGGTTGGAACATTCACGATTAAAGAGAAAATTATCCAAGGAAATTACCAGTTACAAAATCTCAGAGGGGACATTGATATCCTCCCCATTAATGGACAAATCCTGAAACATTACATCAACTAGCCTCTGTGGCAGCTCCCTCCTTGTATATTAATAAAAGGTTTTTCTTTGTTTTATTTTTTTCCTATTTTTACTTTGATTTTCATTTGTTTTACCAAGATTCAAATTTTTCTGGTCTATTTGATTTTCAATCTTTTACTTTTCCCTCTCAAGAACTATCACTTTGAATTTCTCAAATTCTTGATAGTTTGGTCCTTGACATGCCTCTAAAAGTGTAACACATTTTGTACAACATCCTAGTAAGTTTATGATTTGGCTTCCAAACTTTGCATGTCCCTAAATATGTAGATTTGCCATGCATCACTCCAAGTCATATCTAGTAGTGGAACAAAGTTCATCAGTACACGAGCATTGTACATTTAAAATTGTGATAAAGTAAGGAACCAAGGGCTCGACCCAAGAACATATTTTTTGTATTGTATGAACTAATAAGAAATGGTTTTGGAAGATACATTTGTAGTAATCCAAACAAATTTACTCAAGGATTTCTCTTATCTATAATTAGGTTGGAAAATCTCACCATCATATGTTTCATCCCTAGTGCCTCTAAAGGGAAATTGGAATTCCCCCCATCCACCTCTTTCTGAGCATAAGATAATTAAATTTTAAAAGGTAAAGGCTTAAGGAAAGGAATTCTATATCACATGGGACATGCAAGCATCTCCACCCAGGCTATGGATTCTCATTGGTAGCGGAGCAAGGCTTGTGTCACCAGAGTGACTCCTACATGGCTATGGATGCTCACTAGAAGCGGAGCAACACCAGAGAAATGCGTAACAACTTGTATTTTCATCATTCTTGATGTATCGATTCCTTTTATCACTCCTAGTTTCCACCCCGAAGCCATTTTCATGTGAAGGAGTATGTGTTAATATCTGGTATGTTCTTAGCCATGGTCCTAAATTCCCATTTGTATCATACAAACTTACCGGAGAGGCTGGAGGTAACTCCTCTGGTGTACACTGGAGGATTTTGGGGTAACTCTTCTGGTGTACACCGGATGAGTTTACATTAACTTGTCCAAAAACCAAAAGTCAATCTTCGCAAATTTGCTTATTTTTTCAGAGTTAAAATATGCAAACTCAACTAGGATGTGAAACGTAAAGTGGCATGCTTAGAGAGCAAGGAGAAACCACATTAAAAAACACAAATCGAGAAAACAAAATGTGGCTCGATTTTGTTGGATGGGGGTAGTAAGAAAAAAATACAAGAAAGTGGAGGGTTGTTGGTACCAAGTGTTATCACTGAAATTTTGTCCACAAGTAGTTATAGAAATACAACATCTCCAAACACCTATTAGTTCACCCACAACTTCAAAAATGCATTTCCAAAAGGAAAAAACTATACAATTGGGTAAAAAATTGAAGTGCCCAAATTCACCAAAGGAAGCATGTGCACATGCTTGGAATGCGTGACTTTATCAGTCAAACCCGCACACATGCTCGAAATGCACAACTTTATACAGGAAAACCTGTGCACATGCTCAAAATGCATGGTTGTTTACAGGCAAAGCCACACACTTCCATAAACGATGAATTTATGGTTCTTGTCGGTCCCTTAACCACTTATGGACCAGCTCCCAACTTGATTTGAACCTCAAATCTGAGTTGAATCCAAATGGGGGGTTGGTCAAGGACCCAAGGGTGCCCTAAAGGGCCCCTTGTTCACACTAAAGACTAGTTGGATAATGCCTCAAATATTTACTATAAAAAGAGGCCATGGGTGCACTATGAATTCAAGAATCTATTTTTATTGTTATACTGCATCTATTTTCCTACAAGGAACCTCTTTCCTTCTTGGAGCATACTAGCATGATTTCGATGAGTCATTCACCTCACCTCTTGGGGGAATGAGATTTGGATTTCTTCACCATTTCCTTTCTAGTTTTCTATTTGTAAGAAGATCTCTCTCATAGGGGATTCAAGAGCCCTCCCTTGGAGAAAGAGGGGACCCATAAGTCTCCCTTTCTATTTGGTGCTTTCCCAATAATACAATCTATCCATTGGTGGCATGAATATTGGTCAATTGTTTGGTTGATTTTGGTTCTAATTTCCTTATGCACTTTAGTTTTGTTTATTTAGTTGTTTTTAGCTTAGTTTTTTGTTTATTTATTGTGCTTGATGTTTCTAACTCTTGCACTAAATTTTGTCCTATCTAGCTGACCCAACTGGACTTGTAAGTGTCCTTCTTTTGCTCATTTAAGTGACGAAAATGATACAACAGATTGGAGGCCATACTTGGGATAAGGTATCAATTTCATCCCTATTTGGGTTGTTTGAGCACTTCTTTTTGATCTATTTATGTTGCAGGGATCATAACCGACCCAGTCCTACCTTCAAAAATATAAATTCAGAGCTAGAATAAGAGAATTTCATTCAAAATTTTCTTCCTGGCTGTGTATCAGAACGTGAGTGGGTTTTTCAGCCCATAGGTGCGTCTTTCGATCACATGCACCAACAGAACTACGTTTTCCAATGCATACTCCACACGTGCACAAACATGTGATTACTTCTTTATGCATTGGCACCACATGCACCTCTATCTTTTCTGTGACTCGTGCATCTATCTAGAAATCCAACATTGTAAGGGTTTTTTGTGATATTTTGAAGGCCCTTAGCCTTCTGAATATTGATTCTATGCAATTTTTAATATGCACCACACTTAGATTCCCTCTCCACA
>JZKD02S2295991.1:20267-34057 GCA_000966675.3 Picea glauca | reverse complement strand
ACACATTTTAAAAGTAGCAGATCCGGACAAAGACTTCACCGTCTATGTAGATGCAAGTAAAGAAGGACTAGGTGGTTTCCTAACCCAAGAAGGGCATGTTATTTGTTATGAGTCTCGGAAAATAAATGAACATGAACGAAACTACATCACTCATGACTTAGAGCTGGCAGCTGTAAAACACGCCTTAAAAATGTGGCGGCACTACATAATGGGTAGAAGATTTCTATTATTGACAGATAATAGTGGTGTAACATTTTTGTTTAGTTAGCCGGACCTTAATGCAAGGCAAGCAAGATTGCTAGCCTTCTTCAACAAATTTGACTTTGAGGTAAGTCATATCAAGGGTAAGGAAAACAAAGTAGTTAATGCCTTGAGCAGAAGAGCTCATGGGTTGTTTGAAATAAACATTAGCAGGGAAGAAAGCGATCTTGAACAGAGGGTAAAGGCTGCAGGTAATAACGATGAAAATTACACTCAAACAATTGCAAAATTACCAAACACTACAGGAAATTCAAACAAAACAGATCTGAGTGTTAACAAAAATGGTCTACTATGATTTAAAAACAAAATATACATACCATATTCGGGAGAGTTAAAGTTAACAGGTTTGGATGAAGTTCATAAGAAACCATATTATGGACATCGAGGATACCAAAACACTATAACAACACTAAGAAAGTTATTCTATTGGCCTAATATGAAGGGAGAAACAATATAATACTTAGCTAAGTGTCAATATTGTCAACAAGTAAAAGCCAAACACCAGCATCCAGTCGACCTATTACAACCCTTACCAGTGCCAGAATGGAAATGGGAGACTATCTCACTAGACTTTATTACAGGTTTGCCTAGAACTTAGAAACAAAATGATTCAATTATGGTGGTAATCGAAACTTAGTAAGTCTATACACTTTATTCCTATAAAGTCTACTTTTAAAGATATTAGCATCGCTGAAATATTCATGAAAGAAATTTTTAGACTGCATGGTATTCCTAAAAAAGTGATTTCGGATAGAGACGTAAAATTTACATCTACTTTTTGGAAAGAATTGTTTGCAGGGTTAAATACTAACTTGAATTTCAGCATGAGTTATCATCCAAAAATGGATGGACAGACTGAACGAACAAACCAAACTATAGAAGATATGCTCCGCATGTACATAAGAACAAAACGAAGGAAGTGGGAAGACTACCTCCACTTTGTAGAATTTGCATACAGCAATGGGTACCAAACTTAGGCTAAAGTGAGCCCTTCGAGGTATTGTACGACATAAAGTGTACGGCTCTAATTAGTTGGGATAACCCAATTGACAGACTCATGGTTGGACTAGAGATGCTCTAAGAAATGGAGAGCATAGTAAGAAAAATACAACAAAACTTAAAAGAGGCACATGATAGACAAAAAACTTATGCAAAAAACTTATGCGAACCAGAAAAGAAGACACTTGAAATTTCAAGTGGGAGACCACGCCTATTTAAAAGTCAAAGCCCGGGAAAGTTCGCTTAAGATAGGGAACTGTGCCAAGTTGGCACCCAGGTTTTGTGGCCCTTTCGAGATATTAGCTTGAATTGGACCCATAGCATACCAACTTGCAGTTCCAGCCAATCTAAAAATTCATAATGTATTTCATGTTTCCTTGTTAAAGAATTATGTTCATGACCCTAATCACATGATTGATTGGAACTTTGTGTAGGTGGAACCAGAAGGCGATTTCAAAGAGGAAACTTTGTGCATTCTGGATCGGAGAGAAATAGCACTTCGTAATAGACCCATCGCTCAGGTAAAGGTGCAATGGAAGCACTTTAGCCCTGAGGAGGTCGCTTGGGAGTTGGAGGGAGATTTGCGGAAATATCATCCAATCCTATTCCAAGAAAGGAACAAAAACTGGGAACAATTTTCTATTGAAGGGGGAAAGGATGTGACATCCCCAAAAATAATTTATTTTAAGCTTGAAATTTCTTAGGAAAATTATTCCGTTTTTGGTAAATTCGAAATTGTAATTTTTTTTTCCATTTTTGGGACTTTTGAATTTTGAATTTAACTAATCATAATTAATGATTATGAATGTTGGGCAGAGACCTTATTTGACCCAGCTAGCTTCTTGACTATGAAACTTTTATGAAACAAAATATTTTATAATTATTGTTGAAGGACAAATGGAACAACCATGTTGGAATCAACTCACCATGACTCCATGACTCGGTAACATGTTGGAACTACCTCAGGGCTGATTGTTACAAGTGGGAAATCATGAATTTGGATATTGGCAACCCCTAAAATCAGGGATTTGGAAAGCTGCAAAAAGTCCTAAAGGGGGGAAAAATACCTAAGCAAAAATGACTTTGGATATATGGCATATGGGAGGAGGCATGACCCTGCCTAGTATGTTGGGAAAATAAATTTATCTCTTGTTGTTACGAACACTACTTCTTGAGTGTGAGGCAAGGCGAAGACTATTGAAACTGAAAATCATTTGCTGAAGAGGAGTTCCGAGTTAGCCATCGCGAATTGATGGTCAGGCTAGGGAGTGAACATGACAAGTGATTTGGCTGCCCTATTCTAAGGTTGGGAGGAACTCGGTTGTTCCCTTTGTTGTTTCTGCACTTATCCAGATATGTTCATCTAATCCCCTCTCGTTGTATTTATATTGATGTAATAATTGGTATCATACATGTATTTTACTCTTGATGGATACCCTACTGCTCATATGTGAATAAATGGAATCATAAAGTCACTGTATGTTATCTGTTGTAGGAATAATCTATTCCACTAAAGAATTCATCTATATGGTTACTGCATGTTATCTGTTGTAGGAACAATCTATCTTATTGAAGAATACATCTATACAGTTACTGGATGTGATTTATTGTAGCAACAGACCCATCGTGTTAATGAATGAACTTATAAGGCGAATATGTATTATCTATGGTAGGAACAGATCTAAATGTTGACAATAAACAATGTTATAAAGATACTATGTTTAGTCGTTGTAAGGACAGATTTATCTTGCATGAAGTAATAAGTTAACCATTAAGATACCTGACACAAATTCTAGAAATTTCTACCAGTCATGGGGTCCTACACCTATAAGATATTCAGTTCTGTAGTAAAACTTCAACCTATACAAACATTAAAAGAAATCTGAAAAATAAGAGAAATATACACATTATATATATACAATCATAGCTGTGTGGGTTATGTAATTAGGGCTGTAGAAAATGTCCACAAAAGACAAATAAAAAAGAGATGTGAAAGATATACATATATAAATTATATATATATATATATATATATATATATGAATGAGTATATGTATACAGTTACTACATAGTCTATTCATACATCAAGGTCATTCATACCTAAAAATTCCAATGCTTGACACAAGAGATTTACGAATAAAGATTCCGTTACTAAGTCGAAGAAATAAATCAATGTATAGCTCAACCATTCTCTTGTAAATCACAACGTGTCTGTCTGTCTTAAATGTTACAAAGTTCATAGTGCAGAGACTAATTAAATAAACCGCAATTATTCTTACAATACATTTCAAAAAGAAAAACAAACGACTCAGACTGCCATTTCATAATTCTGAATAAAACGTTACAGTAGTGAATCAAAAGAACTAAAGGATGTGTTTGTATTCCCTTCTCAATCAACTTCTTTTTAATATGGAAATGTTCAATATACATCATTCTTATGAATATACATGGTTAAGGTTGATCCTCATACTCTGTCGTAAAGGTAGAGATAAAGAATCAACGTTCATTAAATAAAAAACATATCTTCACCCACAGGAATAATTTTTTAAGATTAAATCTTATTAATCCTTCGCCGCCTAAGGCACTCCTTGAGAGGGGCAAGAGAGAACCCGAATACCTCTTATTCATTTGGCAGGGATCGCCATCCACAAATCTCGCATGGACGAAACCCCTACACAAGATTGCATGAAAATACCATTAACAATTGTTCAACGGAGATAAGATGAATATCACAAAACAATTACTAACAGGAAGGGTTATGTAGAGTAATACTTAACTTTTATGATTGAGGAATCCGATATCCTTTCTCTATTGAGATGGAATGAGTAACTTCCCAGACCGAAGGGGGAAGAGGATCCCAAGACTCCCTGATGGGCACCCTCGCAATCACAGGGTCCCATCATTAGCTTTGAGTACCAAATCAAACAAAAATCGAAAACACTTCAGAAAGAAATAGAGAGATGACATTTACAATGAAATCTGAATTACATGATTTGTATAACGAAAAAAGGCCGAATACATTATTTAAATCGCAAACACTGAATTCAAAAGCCATTTGTCAAATAACACCATCAAAGTCTATCTAGCATCAACCGAGAGAAGCTTAATTAAAGAATAGGAAATACAGAGTCAACATCCATGCCGAATTGCCAGACTCGCATGGCCTTTGATACAAGCACAAACATTAAGAGATTTGGCATGAAAAATATGACTCCAATTTTAAATATACAATGAACGATACAAAACATATGCCTATAACAAATGTTTTCAATTCACAAAGTCCCCAAACACATATTTATATATGACTCTACGAAAGGAAAATTTCGAAAATCATTCTAAGAGGAAAATTACAGTATAAGGATCAACCCGTAGTGGGGAAATGGAAGACTCAAGTAAAATCTCAATACAAGGATACCCAACCAAATTGGAAACGTTATAACAAAACCTGTCAAATGAAATTTCCCTCACTTGGATGAATTATAACCTACAGTTACAGAGTGGTTCCTAACCTATCAACTGACTTCTGGGCTATAGTCCTGGTGAAGTATCGAAGAGGCTCAACACCAAACCAATGGCACAGAAAGAAATGAAGAAATATAGGAGACGATCAACCCTAAAATAAAACTACATGCAAAAAAAAATGATACCTGTGCGAATTCGTGGGAAAGGAAACACAAAGAGCAGGATGTCGATACCTTGCAGAAAGTTTGAGCACAAAGTAAAATGATAATGAAGGTACTTACCAGTAGTGAGAATAGTCCAGGGAGGTGTTCCAAGCTGCAGTTACCCTATGCTGGGAAAACAAAAGAAAACGCAGAGGTAACTTGGAATAACTTCACAAGAATGACTGAAGCAAAACTACTTTAACCCTAAAAGAACTCACATCACGTAGAGTGAAGGCTGATGGGACAATCAGAAGCACGGGCCATGTGATGGAAATGTGTTCGCGCATTTGTAATGGACAGAGGGTCTGGTGATGGCCCTCGTTTTTCACATCCTCAATGCCTCCATTAATGGACGAGTTAGAGGTGTAACTCTCGACTAACATAAACATCCCTTTCACAATTAATGGGTTATGAAGTAAACGGTATTCCCCTCGTAATGTTATGTTATGGAAATTGTTAATCTCTAACCACTATCAGTCTAGTTATCGCATCAATTAGTTTAGAAGTCGTTTAGATTAGGTAGGGTAAATGATTTATTAGCTTCGGTTTTGTTTTAACTAGAAAACCGTTATACTAATTAGTGACTCGAGGATCTTTACCCAACCAACAAATTACCAAGAATGCTTCGATGACTTTGGTCATACAAAGAAAATGCCAGACGCCTTATGTTAAACCAACACTTCGCCAATACGTTATGTATAACCCGACCCCAATACGTTATGTATGATATATGAACCTTGTTTGTATAGCCTTTTGAGTTTAATTGTGCASGCAAGTATGGAAGTGTGTTACTAGAGGAGGGTTTAGGACCCTAAGTYCTAAGCCTATTGTAGTTCTAAACYAATACAATGTATAGACATATATCTACATATAAATGTTAGCACGACTTAGAATCGAAAGATAATGTTAGATTGTAGGGTATGCCTATTTAGGAAATTTTTTCTTTGTGTGTAAAGATGGGTAGTAATGTCATTGTTGACATTCATAACTTAAGAAAACCCATTAGAGTTTAACAATGAAGATAAAAGGCTAACTTTCTTTTTATAATAAGTCTGTTTAAGGAAGTTGAATTTTTTTTTTTTATGACAAATTTGAGGTACATTAAAAATGAGTCTTTTCCTTTCGATTTCAACACATTATCCAAGAATTGGACATAGAAACCAGTTAGTACCTTGGGATCTGCATGCCTCAATGTGAGGCCTCCTTTCTTTCGATAGTAGGTTTACATCATTGATCATGATTCAACAGATGTTTGACTTCAGCTCATTTATTCACATTCACTGGAATGTACTATGGTACCTTCGGAATCATTAACATCATTGGTAATTTCCCTCGCACTTGTTAATGGTGTACCTTAATGACCAATAATCAAGTGGTTTCTACCATGTTTGACATCAAGTCATCTATTCACATGGATAGATTTGTACCATTTCAGGATGGGGACGAAGACCCTAGGTTGGGCGCTCATTGTGTTATCTTTTCCTAGCCTAAAATGGTGATCATTTGAGCATGTAAAATATTTTAGTACAATCACCATGTTAGAAATCTTAATGATATACATATTGTCACATATATCCACATTGTATTGATCTATGGCTATGTTTTGTCATCTCATATCTCCATTGTCTATTTTTCGTGGCTGCGATTAGTTCATTTCATGGAGTTATGGATCCACATTGTATCTTTATTGGCCATATCCTTAGTCAGTATTCTCATGGATTCATAGTGTATTGGTGGGCGTTCATGTTTTGAGTCATCTCGTATTCCGAGCATAGGTATTCCTACCTCGAAAATGAAACAGATTTGTGTATGGAACCCTTGCATTGAATAATTTGTAAATAGTTTTGGACATCAATTTCTATTCTAACCTCACACTTTAGGGGGCATATGTTACACATCAAAATGTCACACTTGAGTTTCACACCCTAAGTGTTGCAAGTGTCAGAAAGTGACATATGCACCTTGTTAAGTATCACATGCACTATTCTAAGTGTCGTGTGCACCTTAAAAAGTGTCACATTCACTTTTCTATGTGTCACAACCCCTTGAAACCATTGAATACATTTTCCATGACTCCTTAGTCATATTGGAGGAAGAAAATCATCGTTTCAAGGCCAAAAACACATCTTTTTCATGGAAAATCAATCATTTTTTGGGCAATTATGAAGGGTGGTGTCCCCAGCCATGCTGGGGGAGTCCCAATTCATGGGGTGGTTCCCCCCTTTCCATGTTAGGGGAGTGACACTTTATAGGGTGGTGCTCTATATCTAACTTTAAGGGAGCGCCATTCTTGTTAGAGGGAATCATGAGATTCCCCACCTTTTCCTAAGGACCATATATATTGGGATCAGGTTGGTTGTGTTCCAATCCTATACTATGGCTCTATCTTAGGATCAAAATACCAACTTAAGGATCCATATCCTCAACCAAATCCTTTATTTTTTCATGGTGGTTGTGCCTTTCAAGCCTATATATTGAAGATACTTCCAAAGTGAAGGGGGGAACAATTCAGGTATCAAACATTTGATCTTAGGAGAAGCATCAACATTTTGATGTCAAGGTTCATAGAAGGGCTCGACTAGGAGATCTTGGAGAAGTGGCTCCATTAATCATGCTTTATAAGTGTTTTCTTTGGCTTTTCAATTATCAACTTGGTCTATTCCCTTAAAGTTCATGTGTTATACATTTGCTTGTCTATTGTTGTTTCAATCTTCATGGATATATCTTATTTGTTTAATCATATAGAGTAGGAGGAAGAGTTCATTTGCTAGTCTTTGCACGACTTTAGTTGCATTGAGGAGCTTGGAGATCAAGCCCAGAGATTGGAGCAATGAGGATCATCGCAATCAGGTACACCACATTCTTCTTCCCTCTTGCTTGATTTATAGAGTCAGATCTATAGGGTAGGTAGCAACCGCATCTTTTCTTCTATCTTTGGACCAAATATAAGGGTCTTGGTCGAAAGAGGAGCTTATCCTATCCGCAATGTAAGATTTCTCACAACAAAACCCCCTCTTAGAAGAAAGAAAGTTCTCAAAAGTGATCATTGTTGGTTTACAAAACATGTCACTGCCCAAAATAGTTGAAGGTGTTGCTCCCAAATTCATAGAAGTAACTGGGTTTACTTTTTATGGTGTAGCTAACCCAACTATTAATAGTTTGCGAGTTGTTATTTAAAGAAAGAGATAAGTTGACATGTTTTATGTCATAATATGAGAGAATAAGAGTAACAAGCGAGGGAATATGAGGTGGCTAGGATCTTTATTGCTCCCAATGAGAAAGAGGAATACCCAATGAGGCCTCGGACTATCTAAGGATATGTCACGGTTTTATCTTCTCTCACGACCAAAAGTTGGAATAGACCCAATACTTGCAGATTTACCCAACACAAACCACAAAGAAAGATGCAAAGAGATAACCACACGAGCAAGTTCATGCAGAGAGAAGAATGATGAAAATACATATGTAAATTATGAGTGGGTTTTCAAGATGAAGACCTTGCTCTATGAATTCAAAAAACGAGAGGTTTTTTTGTAAGGACAGAACCTGCAGTTTATACATCCCAATTTACTTGTCCAACCCGACCTTCACCCACGGGTATTTTCTGTCACCTCCCTACAATGATTTTCCAGGACGATATAGTTCAATTCAACTCGAATCCGAGAGGATGCGATACCAGTTCAACTCAAAGCAGATACAACATTCCTTACAACAACAACAACCTAAATTCAAACTGGAAAGTACAATTCAAGGAAGCTCTATGTTGGCTAGCTCAAAGATGTCCAGTTTTTGGTGTTAAATAACTAGATTCCTCAATTATCTTTGTTTTGTCGATTTAAAAAGATAAAAAAACACTCCAAACGTTTGGATAAAATACCAAATTGTAATGGTCTCCAAAATTGGCCAAATTAAACCCCAAAGATCTGAGAAAATGTAGATTCGAGTGTGTGGTGTTTAGTTGGTGAATTCCACAAATACACTTGAACGTACAAGGGAACTACTTTTCCGTCGCGAATCAAACGACCATCAGACAAAATGCACTATATGTTCGAGTCGAAAGCCTCATATTTTAAAGTCTATTTTCATGAGAGAAGCTTGACATAGGAGAAAGAGAATCATATTAAAAACCATAGATGTTGAGGAGATGACATGTAGTCTTCAAATAACCTCATGCTCATGCCATCCGTGGAAAATATTGATTTGCGTTGTCAATTTTTGCTAAAGAATTATTGAATGCAACCAGAGTCAACAACTGTGAGAAATCCCTCGCATCTTAATGACAGAATTCCAAAGAAAATTTCTGCAGATAGCAGTAGTTGGCCACAGACTTGACCACTAAGGTAATATCTATGGAATGTTGATGGAATAATTAAGCTCAAGTGAGGCCTTCAGAAGGGACAAACAATTATTGATAAACCATACAGAGAGAATAGGAAAATGGTTTTTAAGCTTGGTTCTAGGACATTATTGCACTGTTTTAGGGTTTCTTAGGGTTACAACTAGCTTGGATTAAAAAATCACAAATACTCAATGTTACACTAGTGATTGGGCATGAGCTGTAGGATAGACAGACCCGAGGGAGATGATTTCTGAGGGCTTGAGAAACCTTAACACCTGCGAACTGCAAAGAATGGAAGACAAACAGATACTGCAAGCTAGCAAACCTAATACCTGGGCATGTAGAGAATGACACGTACGCAGAGACATACTAGAAAACTAATGTAGATGTACAAAGGGATGCATAGGGAATCAAGAATACATGCATTTTTACAAGCAAGAGGAAAATTCCCAATTCAGAGGTTCATGAATTAACCTGCTCAAATGCTATCCAGAACTACCATAGCTTATTTCAGGCCTAATAACCAAGGCTTCTATGATACCACTATTGGACACATGATTTAGATACGTGTGATTGTACATTAAACATCAATATTTCAGGCCTAATAACCAATGCTGCTATGATACCACTATTGGACACATGATTTAGATAAGTGTGATTGTACATTGATGATATATGTAAAATGATGCTGAAGTTTGGATTTGTATTCCAAGACGTCTCTTGGACTCTCTACAATGGTATTTTTTTTTTTTAACATAGTTACTTTAATTGATTAAGTTTCCAATACATGGGATTTATTTTATTTGTATATTTATCTTCATTAAAATTAAGTATTGTCATTGAAGGTCCAACCCCAACCCTCAACTTACAACCTCAATATATTATCAACAATGATTTCAAATAGTTATTATCATTTTTCTTGTATATTCTTCTATGTTTTGTTTTTCCAAGGCCTTTTTAACCATCTAAATGAGATATCACAATCAAAAAGTTATGATAAATTTAAATTAATATACCTTTTAGAACCCTAATTTGGAGATTGTATTCCTAGTAGTCCATTTTCTTGATGTATCTTTGAAATTTTGGCACTTTTGAGTACAATTTTTTTTCAGATAGTAATATAGTATGTCTTCTCCTCTATGCTAGTTTTGACAAAATTTTGATGTGTTAAGTGAAATTTATAAAACCTTTTCCAAAACTTATTCTTTTCCCATTCTAAAGAGTGAACTTTTATGGCATGCCACATGTTCAATTGTTTTGATATTATTCTAAAATTTGGACTTCTATGCCATTTTTGACAAAATTTAGATGTGTTAAGTGAAATTTATAAAACTTTTCCCAAAACTTATTCTTTTTCCATTCGAAAGAGTGAACTTTTATGGCATGCCACATGTTCAATTGTTTTGATATTATTCTAAAATTTGGACTAAAACACTATGCTCCATATTGTTTCAAATTGTTTCATATTGTTTCAAAGAGTGAACTTTTATGGCATGCTACATGTTCAATTGTTTTGATATTATTCTAAAATTTGGACCTAAAACACTATGTTCCATACTGTTTCAAATTAAAGCAGTGGTTCTCAATTTGGATCCTTACTATTTTACTAAAAAAACATGTTTGAAACTAGTTTTGGAACCAGTCAACAACCCTAACTTCCACACCTTTTATGTGAACAATTATCATGAATTAGAGTCTAAAATTTTTACCATGGATTTTTAGATATATCTCATCAAGATATTTAAAATTACACTATTTTTTATGTCCCAACACACCATTTATGACTGCAAGAATACCAATACATGTTTGAGACTAGTTTTAGGACTAATCAAAAACCATAATTTCCATATCTTATATTTTTGAAAGTAGAGTGAAACAAAACCTCAAAATTTTACCATAAGTACTATGCTATGTCTCCATTTAATCTCCCTAAAATTTCACTATTTGAAACTCTCAATAAAAAAATTATTGTAAAAATTCAAAGTTGACTCTTTTAAAGAGACAAACCCTAGGATCGTATGCTCTCAAACCAAATGTAAAGAAAAAAATACTCAAAATATCATAATAAACTAGAGTACACACAATGTACATTAAATTTAACTTTGGAGTACAAATCCAAGATAGATAAGAGAGATGAGTTACATAATAAATCCTTAAAAAATAGGAGAACCTCATGCAAATACCCCAATACATTCATGCATCCCTATTCATATCTCCTTCACTAATGACAATATGATATCTATATAAACATGTTCACACATTGCACATGTGGTCCCTTTGTTGAGTCAACAACTATTGCATGTGCATTTACGCATTACACATGTATGTTTAACCACATATATATCTCCCTTGGGGTAATATCATATACATTTAACCCCATATATATCTCCATTTTTTTATAAATTTTGACATGTCATAAAGAAAATTTTTGAAGTCAATTATATTTTCATTACCAATTTTATGACATCATGCTAAGAGAAGGGATAATTAAGTCAATCTATTCATTAAAAGATGTGACAAAAATAATGGTTTCACTACAGAATGGTTGTGCATTCTTCATAGACATAACTATGCATATTTTTATAACAACTTAAACAAATTTCCTTTCTATGGTATGGATTAGTAAATAATTCTTTTAAATTTAGCGTTTAGCTAGAAAAGAAATAAACATAGACATGATTCATTAATTGTTGATTAACCCCAATTACTTATAATTATTAAAATGATTAACTATTCCAAAAGAAAAGTCATAAATTTTCCAAAAAATCACCCCATACAAAATAAATGACATTTCAACCTTAGTGTTTAGCTAGAAAAGAAATAAACTTAGACATGATGCATTTATTGTTGATGAACCCCAATGGATTATAATTATTAAAATGATTAACTATTCCAAAAGAAAAGTCATAAATTTTCCAACAAATCACACCATACACAATAAATGGGATTTCATGTATAGGTCAAGAAATATAGTTGGAGGCACCTAGTTGATGAGTTGAATATACTAAATAATGAACTAATGTAATGAAATAATAAATAACATTTCAAGTATAGGTCGAGAAATATAATTGGAGGCACCTAGTTGATGAGTTGTTTATATTAAATAGTAAACTAATGTAACGAAATAGAGTTAGTAGATAAATGAATACAATAAACTAGCTAGTTGAGTTAGTTAGGTCAACCAACTAAGGTAGTTGTAACTACCTTCATTTGTTGAATTATATAAATATTCATAAATATAAGATGTATAGAGATTTATTATTGAATATATTATAATAAAAGATTATTTGTTGTTGGTTCTATAATTAATTATTCTCCTTTTCCTTCTTCTATGTGTACATGTTTGTATATTATTATATATTATGTTTTTTGACTGCATTATTGATAATTTCTTTATTGTGTAATTACTTAGATTATAACATGGGTTTCTTTGTAATTAGTAGTGATCCAAAACTATATTTTAATTGTATCCATTGATAACTATTGAGTGATGAGAAGATAAGTGAGTAGTGGGAGAGAAAGACAAATAATTATTTAAATAATTAATTGTGTAATTTCTTAGATTATAATATTGATTTCTTTGTAATTAATATTTATCTATGACTATACACTAGTTGTATCCATTCATAACTATTGGGTGATGAGAAGATAAGTGAATAGTGAGAGAGAAAGCGAACTAATTATTTTAAAAATTACATTAAAAGAAATTGACTAACTCTTGAGCAAAATAGAACATTATTTTTCACACAAATTCATGAGATGTTTATAGAATCAAATTTGTATGAGTGGATTGAGAATAGTGGTCAATATTTTTTTCAAGAACAATAAGTTGAGGAAATCTTTGGAGAACATTACAAAAATATTTTACAATGAATTACATCATAGTTTTTTATGCACTAGAATAACAACATTACAAAAATATTTTACAATTTTATGCACTAGAATGACATCGTTGCATAAATTTCTCATTAACAATGGATTTAGACATATTGTCAAAGCATGACCTCCTCTAAGAACTCCAATATGTACCAACTATAAGAGAAAAACAGGAGTGAGTATTTCACAAAGGTTTCATGTTAAAATTCCATAGAGTATATGACCTTGTAACATTTTAAAAGGTTGACACTTTAAAACTTATGCAGTATATGAAACATTTAACCTTCGAGAGAGGGAACGCTAAGGATGTTGATGATCATTTCTATTAATTTATGGCTCCAAATTAGGTATCAAAATTTATATTTATAATATTATAAAGCTACTATAAATTGAATCTTTGTTAACACATGTAATATATATATGATTTCCATTTCATTTTATCTTTGTTAACACATGTTACATGTTTTATATATATATATATATATATATATAATTTCATTTTCATATATAATTTCATTTTCATATTTTCATTTTTCAGTAAATTCTTTGAGGTTGTAACTTGCATCATAATTATTATGAGTAAGTTATTAATATGGCGTTGTATTTTTGTAACATAGTAATTATCAACAATATGAAATTTCATTTTCATA
>JZKD02S2295991.1:0-20236 GCA_000966675.3 Picea glauca | reverse complement strand
ATATTTCATTTTCATTTTTCAGTAAATTATTTGAGGTTGTAACTTGCATCATAATTATTATGAGTAAGTTATTAATATGGCGTCGTATTCTTGTAACATAGTAATTATCAACAATATGAAATTTCTTCTTTTACAATAATAAAAGATCACATTATTTATTTTTATAAAATTACTTCTGAGATTTATGATTGTTTTGATTTCTTTATACTATGAAGGAATCATTTTCTATATTAAAAAAAAAATGACTGAAATGTTAATGATTTACAATGGAATCGAGTTTATCAGATACTTTGTAATGTTGTTTTATATAAAATTTATACTATCCAAGTGCATTAAGAGGAGATTTATGGTGCAAATTAACATTTTCCTCTTATTTAATAATCAAATAAGATGAAAATATACTTTGAGTTACCACACTCCATTGTTGAGTTCCTTTACATTATTATTCCCCTTGAATACAAGCATGTAAAAATGTCATATAGGTTTCTTATACTAATAATTAATTGATCATTGCCTATAAATATGCAAGAGGTTTGAACTCTATCAGAGGAATTTGTTGTACTTAATATCCTTGTAGGTAGATAAATGTCGTGTGACGAAAGTGTCTCAAGTGGAGTTACCTATTAACTTTGTTCTTCTTGTACATAAACTAGATCGACATGAAATGAAAGAAGTTGTGAACCCTATCAAAGAAAGCTSTTGGATTTAATATCCTTGTAGGTAGATAGATATCGTGTGAAAAAAGTTGTTCAAGTGGAGTTACCTATTAACTTTATTCTTTCGACATGAAATGAAAGAAGTTGTGAACCCTATCAAAGAAAGCTGTTGGATTTAATATCCTTGTAGGTAGATAGATATCGTGTGAAAAAAGTTGTTAAGTGGAGTTACCTATTAACTTTATTCTTTTGTAAGCTAAYTTGATCAACATGAAAATGCAAAGTAATTATTTCAAAATATTAATTATGATATATAAAATCATAGCTTGAAATAGGTTATTAGACATATGTGTGAATTTATTAAATAATTGAACACAGTGAAAAATTTTCAAGGAAAACAAGTGGAACACCTAAAAAGACTAAATGTCATATCTAGTTTGTATCATTGTATTTTAATGAAAGAAAATACATCATCTCCAAAAACCAAGGGTAATAACACTTTGTGGTTCCTAATCCTAGTTTGTGTCATTTTATTTTAATGAAGAAAAATATATCATCTCCAAAAGCCAAGAATGATAACACTTTGTGATTCCTAGTCCTACTTTGTGTCAATGTATTTTAATGAAAAAATACATCATCTCTAAAAATCAAGAGTGATGTTCGTAGTCCTTCAGAGGAACATGGACCAAATTTCATATAATGAGATAAAATTAGTTTGATAAGTAACCATGAGATTCCAATACGGAAAAAGTGTTAAGAAATATTCTAGTGTCAAGATAATCATATGTGTGTAAAAGATTTCGTGTGTAAAAGATTTCATTATTATTTAATGTTGTCAAGTGTAGGTGATTACCAATTTGTAATGATTAAACCATTTTTTCAATGTTGGATTTGAGATTTTGTCAAGTTGGATATCCATAATGAGATGTGAACCCATGTGGTGGAGTCATTGGGAATGCCAACTAATAGATTAGTAGTCAATAATACTAATCTGAAGAATTTAAAATATAGATAGTTATCCAATTAATTTTTGATATCATAAACACTTTTATTAGTTAATAACACTAATCTGAAGAATTTAAAATATGGATAATCATCCATTTAAATTTTTGATATCATAAACATAAAAGTATCATCAAAATATTTCTTTACATAAAAATATTTATATTCAATCAAAAACATATAAATAATCTTAAATTTAAGAAAATAACAAATAAATTATTTATAAAAGAATGGTCAGAAGTGTTAAGAAATATTCTAGTGTCAAGATATTCATATGTGTGCAAAAGATTTCATTATCATTCAATGTTGTCAAATGTAGTTGATTACCAATTTGTAATGATTCAACCATTTTTTCAATGTTGGCTTTGACATTTTTTAAGTTGGATATTCATAATGAGATGTGAACCCATGTGGTGGAGTTATTGGGAATGGCTCCTAATCAATTAGTTAATAACACCAATTTGAAGAATTTAAAATGTAGATAGTTATCCAATTAATTATTGATATCATAAACACTTTTATTAGTCAATAACATTAATTTGAAGAATTTAAAATGTAAATAATTGTCCAATTAATTTTTGATATCATAAACACTTTTATTAATTAATAACACTAATTTGAAGATTTTAAAATGTAGATAGTTATCCAGTTAAATTTTTGATATCATAAACACTTTTATATAAAAGTATCATCAAAATATTTTTATTTACATGGGTGTAGATTACATAAAAATATTTATATTCAATCAAAAACATATAAATAATCTTAAATTTAAAAAAAACAACAAATAAATTATTTATAAAAGAAAAGTTAGAAACACTTAAACACTCAATAAAGAAATTTCATGCATTAAAAATAACTCTAATATAAAATTAGATAGAAGTTCCTAACAATATTAGGAGATTCATTATGGTTAACATCTTCCAATTTTGCTATTCTACTAGAACTAACTTAATGGAAAATATAAGATGAAAAGTATAGAAGGTAGCCATTTCTTGACTTCTATTTTAAGGGGTGATAATTATTTAAGGTATTGTCTAAGCATTTGATATTTTGAATTTTGGTGAAATTATTATTTTTTGTTGTTCAAATTTCATTTTTGAATGCATAAATGGATTCAACACCCTGAAAAACTTGCAAAGAACTCAAATTATATAAATTCAATCACTCAAATCTGGAGTTTCAACATTTTTTTTCCAAATTTCAAACATAATATTATGCATTATATTTTCTTTAGATTAAAAAAGAACCACTCTGTAATTAATTGGGAAAGGGTAATAATTATTTATATTCTCTAGTTTGTTCATTAAAATTTTAGAAGTTATCTATTTATTAGAAATTAGAACATAGTCTTATGTTATTTTTTTCCATTCAAAGAAGACCACTTTCCTTATTAAATAGTATTGAATATTCTACATAATTATATGGTATGTAGATGCATCAATTGACATTTAGTTTCTAAAATTTAACTCTGGGTGTATCAAATGTTTAGAAGGATCAATTTTGTGAATGTGTAAATTTTTTTTAAATTCAAAATTTGAAAAAAGATTTACACCTCAAAAGATTTCATCTATGTGCATTTGATAGATCTAACCTGAAAATGAATTTAAGATAATATATAAACTATACAAATTACCAAAGGACCAATCCTTATGAAATTGATTGATAAATGATTCAATAGTCTTTAGAAATTAGAAATGCTTCATTTATCCTAATAAATTCTACAAAATTTTGCAGTTTTTATTATTTTACTGTATTATCTATTTTCACTCACTACTGAAGTCATCCTCCAGAAACGCACGTCTAGTAAAACGAGGAGTTAACCATGACTTTTTATGCAAATACCATCGGGAACCCGAGCACTTTTATGCCTTTGAAATGTAGGAAGTGAAGTCCAACTTTATCATTTTGGAGGAAGAAAAACTAATGCATCACCTACATAAATATATAATGTGAAAATTCTCCTAACCTGGTACAGAATTCTTGCTTAGTGTATCAAAAGCACATTCCAAAACTTCTGCTCTTGCAGCATCAATGCCCTGTCCAAAAATCTGTTATCGTTATAACAGGTTGAAAATCATGGAAACCTACAATTCGGTATTTCAAAGAAAAAAAAGTCGAAGTCGGTAGTGTTGAGTAGAAGTAGGTAGGTACTAAGCATTGAAAATCTATCCTTTTTATAATAATAATAATGTTGTGTCGGTAGTTGTTAAGCATTTTGAGCTTCACTTGCAATTTTAGATTATGTTTGGATCTTTATTTCGATATAGACTGGGATTTCCTTAATAGTTTAAGACGAGTTGAAGCATTCTGTTTTTAATAAAGAGAGAATTTCGATCATGGAAACTTATAATTGTTATTTCAAAGAAAAAGGGCGAAGTAGGTAGTGTTTAGTAGAACTAGGTGGGTGCTCAGCAATGCATAAACTGAAAAATAATAATATTAATAATGGGTTTGCCTTCCGTTTGATTCCCGGATTATGAACTTCACGTGTAGTTTTAGAGTTCGTTTGGATCGGATTTTGAACTTCACTTACAGTTTTTAGGGTGGGTTTGGATTTTTATTTCGATTTCTTTAATACTTTGAGATGGATTGAAGGTTTTTTGTTTTTAACCAGTGCAGGGATTAAAAGTTAATTTATTTGGAAAAAATAAAAGTTAATTTGTTGGGTAAAGTAGAAGTAAATTAAAAATTAATTTATTAGGAAAGATTATTCCAGTTGCAGAACAAGATTATTATGGATAAGTGAAAAATATGCTCACATGTATTAATTTCTCTTAATTGTGTTCATGTTTTGCTATTTTTACAAATTAAATATATTTAAACAATGAATATTTAAACAAATAATCATCCCTTTAATACAAATACAAATAAATGGAATATTTAGCTAGAGCTATTTCAATTTTGATGTTTTTTGAGAGATAAATATTTAAATATGTACTTCTATAAAGTATGGACATGGGATTGCATAAAGTATGTATGACTTCCTCATGCCATACTTAGCGATTTTTTTGATGGAGAGTTGCGTGCTCAAAATTGCACTTCTATTGTTTTGTGTCTTCCAAACAACATCCAGAGTTCCGCGATATACAAATTGACTGGAGGACTCCTAGCGGGCTGAAGATTGCGCTTATATTATTAATTTTGAAGAAGTATTCAAAAGTAATTTAGTTATAAAAATAGAAAAGGTTTGTTTATATTATTAAGGGTTGATTATGTTAAAATAAAATAGTAGAGCAAAAATCCTTGAAAACTTTTTGTTGCTTGTCTAGATCACACAACTATAGCCAAATGAGAGTTCTCTCCCTCGAAACATATTTAATGTGTATAATTATTTATTTCAATAATTTAAATTCAAAATTTAGTAATATCTAAGGTACTTATCCTTTAAATTTCTTGACCTTTATTTTAATATTTTTAAATGTAATCATAATCCTAATTATAATTTCATCTTAATTTATGTTTTGTATATGATTCAAAAATGCACTTAAAAATTAATATCTATATTTTATAAAAATACATGTTAAATGTAAATGAATATATATTTTAATATATTTAAATATAGAATTTGAAAAAGCTTTGTTTTGTTTATTTCAATTCTTTTAAAATAAGAAATTTAGCATCATTTAATAATTTTATGTAATTAAATTGTACAATATTAATATTTAATATTAATGATTTAATATTTCATACAATTTACTAGAGCCAAATGAGATTTCTTGCCTTTGATGGATGAAAATGCCTTTTCACCCCGGAAACAACAAATATTTCATCAGAAAATGCACATTTGGTAGGGTTTTTTGGATCCATCGGAATCACCCCTTTTATTGAAACTTTACAGACAGTGGGGCAAAATAGAAGCACGCTGAAGAACTTGAAGGACCTTTGATATCATTAGACGCATCGTAGAATTTGGTAATTTCATTAATAAGAAATCTAAAGGATAAGTACATTAGATATTACTAAATTTTAGATTTTAAATATTGAAATAAATAATTATACACATTAAATATGTACTTTTATAAAGTATGGACATAATATTTTATAAAGTATGTACTACTTCCTCATTTCATACTTAGCCACTTTTTCAATTGTGGTTCTCGAGTTAACAGGCTCAAAATTGTGCTTATATTGTTCTGTGTCCTCCAAACAACACCATGARTTCCACGATATACAAATTTGATGGGMTCAATATTAAGATTGTTGATGGATGGTGATCCCTATCAACTATCTAATATTATCTAAAAASATTATTTCTAAATATTAAAATATTAATATTAAATTATTAATATTAAATATTAATATTATACAATTTAATTACATAAAATTATTAAATGATGTTAAATATCTTTTTAACAAAAAGAGAAGTAACAAAAGAAAGTTTTTTTAAATTCCATATTTAAAAATATTAAAATAAATAATCATTTACATTAAACACGTATTCTTATTAAAAAAAAGATATTAATTTTTAAACGCATTATTGAATCATATATAAAACATAAATTAAGATGGAATTTTAAATAGATTTATGATTATATTTAAAAATATTATACTAAAAATAAAGAAATCTATATACGTTAAATATTATTAAATTTAAAATTTAAAATATTGAAATAAATAATTATAGACATTATATGTACTTTTATAAAGTATGGACATGAGATTTTATAAAGTATGTACGTCTTCCTCATTCCATACTTAGCCACTTTTTGGATCGCGGTTTTCCGAGTTGACGGACTCAAAATTGCCCTTCTATTGTTCCTCCCGGGCTGGCGTGTTGACAGATGGTGATCCTTATGAACTATCTAGCATTATCTAAAAACATTGTTTCCCAATATTAAATTATTCATATCAAAATATTCATATTAAATATTAATATTGTACAATTTAATTACATAAAATTATTAAAAAAATGTTAAATCTCTTATTTAAAAAATTTGAAGTAAACAAAAACAAGCTTTTTCAAATTCTATATTTATAAATATTAAAATAAATAATCATTTACATTAAACATGTATTTTTATAAAATATAGATATTAATTTTTAATTGCATTATTGAATCATATACAAAACATAAATTAAGATGAAATTATAATTAGGTTTAATATAATTATATTTAAAAATATTAAAATAAAAGTCAAGAAATCTAAAAGATAAGTACGTTAGATATTACTAAATTTTAGATTTAAAATATTGAAATAAATAATTTTACACATCAAATATGTACTTTTATAAAATATGGACATGAGATTTTATAAAGTACGTACGACTTTCTTATTCCATATACCTAGTCACTTTTTGGATGGTGGGCTCCGGGGCTAGTTGGGTTAAAATTGCGCTTCTATTGTTCTATGTCCTCCAAACAACACATGAAGTTGCGCGATATACAAATTGACAGACGGACTCCCAGGCTCACATGCTCAAAATTGAGTTTCTATTGTTCCATGTCCTCCAAACAACACCAAGACTTACGCGATATACAAATTGACATGCAGACTCTCGGGCTGGCGGGCTCAAGACTGCAACTGTTGACGGATGGTGATCCCTATCATCTATCTAACATTATTTCCAAATATTAAATTTTTAATATTGTACAATTTAATTACCTAAAATTATTAAAAGAGGTTAAATATCCTATTTTAAAAAAATTTGAAGTAAACAAAATATTTTTTTTTTAGATTCTATATTTAAAAATATTAAGGTAAATAATCATTTACATTAAATATGTATTTTTATCAAATATAGATATTGATTTTTAAGTGCATTATTGAATAATATACGAAACATAAATTAAGTTGAAATTATAATTAGGTTTAAGATTATATTTAAAAATATTAAAATAAAAATCAAGAAATCTAAAGGATAAGTTAGATATTACTAAATTTTAGATTTAAAATATTGAAATAAATAATTATACACATTAAATATCTACTTTTATAAAGTATGGACATGAGATTTTATAATGTATGTATGACTTCCTCGTTCTATACTTAGCTACTTTTTGGATCCTAGGTTTCTGGGCTAGCGGGCTCAAAATTGTGATTCTATTATTCTGTGTCCTCCAAACAACACCTGTAGTTCCACCATATACAGATTGATAGACAAGTTTTCGGGATGGTGTGTTCACGGATGATAATCCCTATCAACTATCTAACATTAACTAAAAACATTATTTTAAACATTAATATTGTACAATTTAATTACATAAAATTATTAAATAATATTAAAACTTTTATTTAAAAAAAATGAAATAAACAAAACAAAGTTTTTTTCAATTCTATATTTAAAAATATTAAAATAAATATTCATTTACATTAAACATGTGTTTTTATAAAATATAGATATTAATTTTTAAGTGCATTATTGAATCATATACACATAACATAAATTAAGATGAAATTATAATTAGGTTTATGATTATATTTAAAAATATTAAAATAAAAGTCAAGACATCTAAAGGATAAGTACGTTAGATATTAGTAAATTTTGGATTTAAAATATTGAAATAAATAATTATACACATTAAATATGTACTTTTATAAAGTATGGACATAGGATTTTATAAAGTATGTACGACTTTCTCATTCCATACTTAGCCACTTTTTGGATGGCTAGCTGGCAGCTCACAGACTCAAAATTGAACTTATATTGTTTCATGTCCTCCAAACAATACTCAGTGTTCCGTGATATACAAATTGACAAGGAGACTCTTGGGCTCGCGGACTCAAGATTGTGATTTTTGATGGATGGTGATCCCTATCAACTATGTAGCATTATCTAAAAACATTATTTCCAAATATTAAAATTAATATTAAATATTAATATTATACAAATTAATTACATAAAATTATTAAAAGATGTTAAATCTCTTATTTTAAAAAAATTGAAGTAAACAAAACAAAGTTTTTTTAAATTCTATATTTAAAAATATTAAAATAAATAATCATTTACATTAAACATCTATTTTTATGAAATATAGATATTAATTTTAAGTGCATTATTGAATCATATACAAAACATAAATTAAGTTGAAATTATAATTAGGTTTATAATTGTATTTAAAAATATTAAAATAAACATCAAGAAATCGAAAGGATAAGTATGTTAGATATTATTAAATTTTAGATTTAAAATATTCAAATAAATAATTATACATATTAAATATGTACTTCTATAAAGTATGGACATGGGATTTTATAAAGCATGTACGACTTCCTCATTCCATATTTAACCACTTTTTGGATCATGGGTTCCTAGGCTGGCGGGCTCAAAATTGCGCTTGTATTGTTTTGTGTCCTCCAAACAACACTCAAAGTTCTAAGATATAAAAATTGATATGGGTATTGTCGGACTCGCGGGCCCAATATCGTGATTGTTGACGGATGGTGATCCCTATCAACTATCTAACATTATCTAAAAACATTATTTCCAAATATTAAATTATTAATATTAAATATTAATATTGTACAATTTAATGACATAAAATTATTAAAAGATGTTAAATATCTTATTTAAAAAAAAATGAAGTAAACAAAACAAAGAATTTTAAAATTCTATATTTATAAATATTAAAATAAATAATTATTTTCATTAAACATCTATTTTTATAAAATATATATATGAATTTTTAAGTGCATTATTAAATCATATACAAAACATAAATTAAGATGAAATTATAATTAGGTTTATGATTATATTTAAAAATATTAAAATAAAAGTAAAAAAATCTAAAGGATAAGTACGTTAGATATTACTAAATTTTAGATTTAAAATATTGAAATAAATAATTATACACATTAAATATTAACTCTTATAAAGTATGGACATGGGGTTTTATAAAGTATGTATAACTTCCTCATTCTATACTTAGTCACTTTTAGAATCGTGGATTCTGAGGTTCAAGGGCTCAAAATTGTGCTTCTATTGTTCTATGTCCTCCAAACAACACCCGAAGTTCCTTGATATACAAATTGACAGGCAGACTCCCAGGCTGGAAGGCTCAAGATTGCGATTGTTGATGGATGCTCATACCTATCAAGTATCTAACATTATCTAAAAAAATTATTTCCAATTTATAAATTATTAATATTAAATATTAATATTATACAATTTAATTACATAAATTTATTAAAGGATGTTAAATCCATTTTTTTAAATGTATGATCGATATAAAATTCCTTCTCTTTTATGAGGTGATACCTAATAAACTTGGAACGGGATTAATTATATTTATTATTATTATATTTTGTATCTTTGTGTTTATTATTATTCGTTTTTCATAAATGTCTAGGTGCGTGTGTTGGCGGACTCACGAGTTCACATTTATAGTCATTCTTTTGTATCATGAGTCCGAATGACGACTTCCTCATTCCATACTTAAGTCACTTTTTGGATCGCAAGTTCTTGGGCTTGCGGGCTCAAAGTTGTGCTTATATTATTCTTTGTCCTCCAAACATCACCTGAAGTTCTGCGATATACAAATTGACATGCAGAATCCTAGGTTGGCTCAGGATTGCGCTTAATTATAAATTTTGAAGAATCCTTCAAAATTTATTTAGTTATAAAAATAAAAAATATTGTTTTATATTATTAAGGGTTGACTATGTTAAAATGAAATACTAGAGCAAAAATCCTTCAGAATGTTTTGTTGTTTGTCTTGATCACACAACTAGAGGATAAGGAACAACCATCGTACATGTAATATGACCAAAAATAATTGATTATTAAAGTCTAAGTTTACTTGAGAATAAATTTTCATTTTTGACAAATTCGGATTTGAAAATTATTTTTCATTTATGGCAAATCCAAATTTGGAATTTGATTATTGTAATAAATTATTTATGCTTGTTGGGAAAATATTTGACTTTCCCAACTAACTTATTTGATTGTGACACATGTAAAATACACACTTTTTTATAAATTTAATGTTGGAAGACAAATGGAAAAACGAGGTTAAAAACAACTCACTATGACTCATGAGTGGGGAACAGATTTGAGTTTCCTCGGGGCTGATTTTTACAAGTGGCAAATGAGGGATTTGACCATTAGCAGCCTCTAAAAAGGAGGGATTTGTAAAGCTGTTAATTTCCCAAGGAGGGAAGGAAAGACCTGGGCACAAGATGCATATAAATACAACATATGGAGGAGGCAGGACGATGCTTAGTATGTTGGAGAAAGTAAACTACTTGTTGTTACGAACATTGTTAGTGTGAGGCAAGGGAATTTCTCATCTATGGAAGGTGACTTTAGCAAAGGAGGATCATTTCAATTCTCCCTTATGGACTCATGGTCGGGCTAGGGGTTGAATGGATAAATTAAACTTGGTTGTATTCTATGGTTGGGTGGAACATGGTTGTTTCATTTGTGTCCCAACATCAGATTGAGATATGTACCTTTACTTGATTTCTTGTTAATATTTTGTTGATTATTAGATGTCAGGAATGAGATGGTTTATGTGATGATTGTTTATATATATATATATATATATATATATATATATATATATGTTCTCACTTAGAAGAAATAACATAACTGTTGTAGTTTCTAATTACTAATGAAATAAGGTTGTACATATATAGATAACTGTATAGATATACATATGCCTAATCATACATAAAGAAATGAGAGAACTGTTTTATGTTCCTAATACTTTTGACTCTAGTTATGAACTTACATAAATGACCGTGTATACTTCTATATACATATATAGGTGTTCAATCATATTGGAAAATAGGAATGCTACCATGTTCATATTAACCATTGAATTGGATATACATATACATGTTGATTTAATATTTCGGATCTCTACAAGTATGATAAGAAATAGATGGAACGAATAACACTCCTCTTCTATATAATTTACATATTCTTTATGTCTATGACCACAAAAAGCAATGATTGAATAGTCTACAAATGCATGCTACAATAGTTGTTACATTAATTGAACCTTGTTCAAATGGTTTCAACAACCTATATATTCAATTGAAAGTAAATCACAAAACAACCTGTGTGTCCATGAAACCATGGTTCAATATTTATTACAGAGGAGTAGCCTAGGGCAAGGACTCCATTACCACTTATAGACAAAATCTAAGAAGTATTTCTCAAACGCCAAGATCATAAATCGAATACCCTTTCATGTAAGAAGGCTCTCCTTGATCCATTTCCCTCAAACTGTATAAACCTGCATATATAAAGAGTAGGTTTTAGGAAACTATACTATCTTTTAAATGAAAATTACTTATAATGAATGAGATAAAAACAATACTTATCTTGAGTTCAGTGAAGGACCAAGTCTCCACTGAAGCTTGTGTGACAATTTGTCCATGACCAAAGGGGAGGAGTGGAAACATAATTTAGTTGATTGGTTCCCTCACAAAACCAAATCAAGGCCCCATCATTAATTGATGTAATATGAGTATAATGATTTTATAAGCACATAATACAAGCTACAATTTATAGCAACGAAAAAATAAAGAGACGATTTCTAAATCATACAGGAATAAAGAAAAGATATGAGGTATAAATCATACAGGAATAAAAAATATATACAAGTTATGAATCATACAATGAAAAAGAAATTATACAAGTTATAAATTTCAAAAGTGACAAATTAATTACATAGAGCATGAATGTGAATCCCCACAAAGGGTGAAAACAATGCTTTTGTACATATACAGAGCCTAAGTCATGATTTACCTGACGGTGTGTAAAACACTTAGAATGTAAAAATAATTAAGTTGGATAATCTCATAGGGCGCATCTATGAATTCCCATATGGGTAAATACCATTATACATGAACAGAGAATGGAATTCCGAGTTATAATTTCCCAGCATAATCACAATTTTTCTTCTACAGAGAAAATCATTTGAAAGGCAAAAGACATTTACACAGTACGATTTATGTCTAACCTTTTTCTAGTTATAGTCTCGAAATAAATTATGAATTGATATAAATGTAAAACTGAGTGAAATATACAAAATAGAGGATTGATGGTGATCGATACGAGTTCAGTGCAAGAATTATAGAATGAAAATTCCTAAAACAGAGGGTCGATATTGTGGGCTATACACATACCTACGCTATATAAAATCATAGGTGATATATTATGCAACCAGAGAGTAAAAAATTGTCAATATGTTTTCACTCTACAAGTACCGAGGGAAAATTAAAAAAAAGAGCATTAATACTTACCTATAGATGTTAAACTAGGAACCCAGATGGTAAATCGCAGACATAGGGTTAACCTTTAACATATTCACACAGTGAGAATTAGGAAGAACACACTTAAGATTTTTGGCTATACTTATACGCATAGGGTAACAATGATTTTTCACCAAGTGATATCAAAACTACACAGCTCACATCCTCGAAATCCTTAAAGGATTTTTACGATATGGATATACATATATTCACACAGAGAAGGAACAAGTCACCCGAAGGAGTAATGAAAAACCACAGAGAACAAAATTACATAGGATTAAAACACTATGCATATGCTTACGAGTACCCTTTACACATTTTAATGCTAACCCTTAAATTCCAGAATGGATTTACAAATTTCAGAGGTAGTCTATCTCACACAGGGTGAGCATTTACGGGAAGATTCCACAAGAAAAAAAGAAACTTGACATGGGTAAATAGTGGGTTTAGTATTGCTATAACCATGCATTTAGGAGGATGCAAAATAATAAAAACATATAACTAGAAAAATTCTAATGACCACAAGAGCACCGTAAGCTACGAAGATTAGTAGAGAAATAGTCGGCCCAGAAGAACACTAACTCCAATCCTGAGAATTGTTAAACCCAGAAGAGCCAGCCAGGAGGAAAACATTTACAGAAGCAGTAAAATAATTCAAATACCCAAAAAAAAATTATTCCTAAGTTATAGAGTACAAGGGTACTAAAGTATTACCTACTTGGCGCAGTAAAGGAATCGGAGTTGTTTGACCTCCTCCCTTTGTGTTTATTTCAAAGTCGGCCTTCCATTATCGCCGGCTAGGAAAAGAAAGGAAGGGTAGATTGCAAAGAAAAAACTTCTTCGTGCAGAGAATAAATCGTTACAATGATCATTACCTCGGGCCTCGATGGAAGAGTAATGCAATAGTTATGCGCCAATACTTTTCCATGTGAAACTATGGAGGTGGCAGGGTTACGTTAGACGTGGTGGCCGAGTGACATTCCCAAGGAGCAATAGTTCAAGTTGCCATTAAATGGTTTAGCCAGAGTTTAAATGTCGAACTGACATCCTCCATTAATCAGTTTACAAAGAAATTTATTATTGAGGCATGATGCCAACCAGTTAGGGTTACAAACTGTGTGTAATGGTTATGCTCGTCACTTTAGGTTAAGGGCTTACCTCATATGGTTCCCAACTCGTTCAAAGAATTAGGACTAACGATAGGTATCATTGGGAGGTTGCTAACAATATGTCAACTGGGTAGTGCCCTGTATGTTAACGATAACGATAGATAACTATATTGATGGTCATGTCATGATAACAACATGTGTATTAAACACTTATGAAATACAGTGAATAGGTTTTTTCTATATATGTTAAATAGTACAGTTATCCTATAAATAAGTTTAGTGACATACATGTTAAACAAAATATTTATGTTGTGCATTGAGTTATACATAGAATCCATATGTTATATAGTGTTGTATATTAGCATAAGTATGTTGGTATAGATAGAGTAAGGTTATGATAGTTTATGTAATAAACTATTTATATATCTAACTTTGGACATGGATATTTTCAACACTATAAGATCCATATGATCATACATAGTAAATTGTGTGAATGCATGTCAAAATGGATAAACATTAATGGTTATGTGTAAACTATGACATAGTCTTGAATCTTTAGATTATTGCACAATGTGACCTTTACACATCATAATTTAACACAAAGAGGTAGATATTCTACGGGCTATGATAGCCCTAGTTACAATTGTATTAAGTACCAAATAAGCGTATGTTTTTTAATCGAGTAGCGACGATAAAACTACTATGCATATAATAAATCTATGTTTCAACCAATATTGAAAATTAAATGAGATTAAATGTCCCTAACAAAAAAAAATGTTTGGTAAATTTGGGGCACATTACATATGGTATCAGAGTTGAAGGTTACAACACTTGGACCTCGGGGCAAGGTCAAAATAGTTTAGTTTATTTTTCTGTTAAAATAAAAAACTAACAAATATGTTTATTGTTACAAACAGAAAAATTTTGTTCTGTTGTGATAATGGCAACATAGAATGAAGATGAGATAAGACTTGAAGAGAATCCTAATAAAGGACCTCTTAAATAACCTGTAGATAATAGCGAAGGAAGTTCATCCACCCAGATTCTAGAAATAATGAGGAACCTTATCGTGGAATTACAAGTGTTCAAAGAAGATAATGAAAAGCTAGAAAAGGAACAAGAAGATCAACAAGAAATAAATGAAATGTTGTTGTGTAGCATAGTAACAAAGAAGAACCCAAAATATAATGAAAAAGAGGAAGAAGTCAACAAAAGATCCTCTAAAAATTATGGTCATGAAATAGGAAACGAGAATAGTTCTTCTGAAGGCACACAAGTGGTAGGAAACAAACCAGCCACAGGAAGAAAAATAAAATAGGTGGATCACCAAGAAGGTGAATTCAAGAATATAAAACCATCCACCTTTGATGTAGAATCAAGGACGGGAGAAGAGGCTGAAGCATGGTTACTAGATATAAATAAATACTTCTAGATTTATAACTATTCTAGTAACAGGAAAGTTAGAATGGCCATTTATAACCTGAAGGAAAAAGCAAGTATTTGGTGGAAAAACCTAAAATTGGCCAAGGGATTAAAAGAGAAACCAATGGAATGGTCATATTTCAAGAAGTAATATTTATCATAAATCTATTATGAAAGAAAGACTAAGGAGTTTTATGACCTAAGACTCGGACAAATGACCATGTACGATCTGATAAATAAATTTCTCGAATTATTGAGATTTGTGCCATACATCAAGGAATATAAAGTAAGGATACAATGATTCTTAAGTTGTCTACCAAAGCCATACAAGAACATAATAGAATTCGACAAACCCAAAAATTTAAGTGAAGTATTTAGAAACACCCAGATGTGCTATGATTAGTACAAGCAGAGGTCTGAAATTCCCAAGGCATGAAAGGATAAGAAACAAGACAGAATAAATCATCGGAAGAAAGGATTCCAACCAGCCCGTTTCTGGAATATGGCGAATGTAATATACCTCAAAAATACAAAAATAAAAACAATTTGTGAGGTAACTGAAGTCCTTCTCTTCATGTAATAACCCTCTTATATTAGTCTAATAGTGTAAGAACTTATCTAAGGTTTAAACCCTACATATCTACTCATAAAAATGTATCTGTGATGTTTTAGATTTAGACCTACAAAACTATCCTTTCCTTAGACATGAGATTTCTGTGTTCGTGCATACTAGACTGAATATTATAATTTTTAACATAATCCATTTACCTAATGTAGAAGCAAGGGGTGAAAATTCATACACCACTAGTGATTAGTATTAATGTATTGCTAGGTGAACAAAACCGGGTTCCTTTAACAACTAAGAGTGACTAGTAATGAGATAACCCCGTCCCTTTTTTACCGATGTTTGGGTAATGAGATCCCAACTGCAATCTCATTGACTAGGAGGTAAACTACAAGTCCCTAGTTAAGAGAACGCAACCTAACTAGTCATGTCACAAAGGAGTCAAGTTACTACACATTTGATGCATAGCATGGGTGGAAAGTTATAACTGACAACGAGAATTAAAGCTCTGCATCTGGCCATTAAAGGAGGTCCTGTGGGCATGCACTTCGATGGCCCTTTCTGATTTCCTTCCCAGTCAAAATGCACCAACCTGACCCCGTCACATGGACCCAATAACCCTTGTACTTCCATCATTAACTTACTCTTGTAAGGTCTCTTCCTAGGGTTAAATGGATCTTCCTTGTCATTGTGAAATGCTATGAGTGGACCTGTGTAGCACTAACTTCGGCAATGAGTTGGTTGACTTGGGTCACATCTTAGAGGCAGGCAGTGAAGTCCATCTTCATAGTAAGGATGTTATCTCGAAACAAATCTTTAATAATAGGGTCATTCCAGGAAATGCTACAGGAATGCGATGTTCTGCATCTTTTGTTACTCATATTTAATTTTAAGGTTCCCTTTATTGTTATCTCTGGTGATTTCTTAGACTTTCACAGATGAGTCTCGGAGGTCCGATAAATAACTGAGTCTTAAACCTAATCTGGTGTTCTTCGAAGGATATTACATTTAGGGTCTAACAAATACATAAATGAGTCTTTATACCAAAATCCTGTGTTCTTCGAAGGTTGTTACATTCACGCGTTACCCTTGGAAAAGACTTTAGTGGTTCGAATCTTTTGGTTTGAGGCTTGGGGTATTAAAAGGGATTCTTGTCCTTATCTATTCTGAGATTTGCGTAAGCCTTTTGGGTTTAGTGCTAGGTTATTTATGTAATTAGAACTGGCTTAAAATACCTCAGTTATTTAGTTCAGGATGTATTAACATTTACACAGGGTCTTCGTCTATCTGTATCACATATTTTACACAATTTATTATTGGAAATTTAGTTCTGTTAAATTTTCTTTAAGAGAAATTAGATTTGCGTCTTGGTATCATACTAATGATGGGACTTCGTTGATGTGAGGTACCCATCAGGAAGACCTGGACCAATTTCCCTGACTCAGGACATTTACTCAACCAGAGTGCAACGAGAACAAGTTTTCCAGATTCCAACCATGATTTAAGTAATAATTCAAATTTTTGGTTGCCTCCATTTATGGTTCTATTGTAGCTTCATGTTTATTTTTATTTTCGTATGTTTTACTAATGATTTTAATGGTGAATCTTTCTTACAGGGATGTCAAACTTCACGAGACTTCTCAAGCCGGTCCCTATCGTCTGTGCAAAAGGTAAATTGGTTCCAAGTACATCAATTCCTCAGACTTATCTTCTAGAGTTCACTAGTACTGAGGACCAAGTCTATGTACTATGACATCCCCAAAAATAAAATAATTTTGAAATTTAAAATTGCTGGAAATTTATTCCGTTTTTAGTAAATTCAAATTGGGATTTTTTTTTCCATTTATGGCAATTTCGAATTTCAAATTTTGTAATTGTAATTAATTATTTTGACTATTGGTTAGAGACCTGATTTGACCCAACTAACTATTTGACTATGACACTTGTATGGAAACATAATATTTTATATTGATTGCATGAGGACAAATGGAACAACCATGTCAAATTTAGCTGACCATGACTCCATGAGTGGGGACCATGTTGGAACTACCTCTGGGATGATTATTACAAGTGGAAAATCAGTGATTTGGCCATTGGCAGCCACTGAAAATTAGGGATTTATAAATCTGCGAAAAATCCCAAGGGAGGGAAAAAACCTAGGCAAATGATAAATAGCATATGAGAGGAGGCAAGACACTGCCAAGTATGCTGGGAAAGGAGACTTTTGATTTACTTGCTGTTATGAACACTGCTTGAGTGTGAGGCAAGGGAAAACTGTTGGAGCTGTAGGACATATATGAAGAGAAGATTTTCCAAGTTCTCCCTCATGGATTCATGGTCAGGCTAGGGGGTGAATCGAGCAAGTAGTTTGGTTGCCATGTTCTACGGTTGGGAGGAACGTGGTTGTTCCCTTTGTCTTTCAGCGTATTATTTCAGATATGTTATTTATGTCCCTTCTATGGCTGAATGTTAAATGGTTACTTACTTGATAGAATGTATCTGTTAGAAATAATATTAAGGACGAAAGATCGAATGCATCCTATTGCAAACTTAGGAATTGCTAGAATGTCTCTCTACTAGTTCAGAATGGATTATCTTTGCTGCATCTCATTTCTGTTATGAATACTAGTTCTCAAAAGTATACTTGTTGGAAGGATATGACCAGTCAATTCTTAAAGAAGATTTGTGTTGTGGTTTGGATTGCTACTGTAGTAAGATAAAGCGTCGTAGTTGAAAACCCCACAAGTAAATTGTGATGCAGATTTGAGTTTACCTACATATTGAATGCAAATCGAAAATTGCATAGTGTATATGTGTGTGTGTGTGTGTGTGTGTGTGTGTGTGTGTGTGGACATTTCTGATATATAAAGGCATGACCCGTAGTAGAGTAATTAACTAAGATTTCTTCCATGTACCAGCTGAACAGTAATGATTTTTTTTTAGGAGATAGCCCTAATTGCAAGTGTCTAAGATATATATATGTATATTTAAAGTACGAAAGTGACCTTGTGAATACCAAGAATTATTATAGACCATCTACTGCATTTACACATCTTTATATCAACTAGTGTTTAATGAAAAGTTATAGGTTGAAATGTTGGAAAATTATTGGAGTGAATCGAATTAACACAGTTTAATTACCAGAACTAATCACAATAGGCACGAAGGCCCAAGGAAGAAGGGACATCCTGAAACTTAAAACATACCCCTGAGTAAATTCCTAACTATGTAAATAACAACACAATCACCTAAAAGTTCAAAAGGANCTTTATACCAAAATCCTGTGTTCTTCGAAGGTTGTTACATTCACGCGTTACCCTTGGAAAAGACTTTAGTGGTTCGAATCTTTTGGTTTGAGGCTTGGGGTATTAAAAGGGATTCCTGTCCTTATCTATTCTGATATTTGTGTAAGCCTTTTGGGTTCAGTGCTAGGTTATTTATGTAATTAGAACTGGCTTAAAATACCTCAGTTATTTAGTTCAGGATATATTAACATTTACACAGGGTCTTCGTCTATCTGTATCACATATTTTACACAATTTATTATTGGAAATTTAGTTATGTTAAATTTTCTTTAAGAGAAAATAGATTTGCGTCTTGGTATCATACTAATGATGGGACTTCGTTGATGTGAGGTACCCATCAGGAATACCTGGACCAATTTCCTTGACTAGGGACATTTACTCAACCAGAGTGCAACGAGAACAAGTTTTCCAGATTCCAACCATGATTTAAGTAATAATTCAAATTTTTGGTTGCCTCCATTTATGGTTCTATTGTAGCTTCGTGTTTATTTTTATTTTCATATGTTTTACTAATGATTTTAATGGTGAATCTTTCTTACAGGGATGTCAAACTTCACGAGACTTCTCAAGCCGATCCCTATCGTCTGTGCAAAAGGTAAATTGGTTCCAAGTACATCAATTCCTCAGACTTATATTCTAGAGTTCACTAGTACTGAGGACCAAGGCTATGTACTATGACATCCCCAAAAATAAAATAATTTTGAAATTTAAAATTGCTGGAAATTTATTCCGTTTTTAGTAAATTCAAATTTGGAAATTTTTTTCCATTTATGGCAATTTCGAATTTCAAATTTTGTAATTGTAATTAATTATTTTGACTATTGGTTAGAGACATGATTTGACCCAACTAACTATTTTACTATGACACTTGTATGGAAACATAATATTTTATATTGATTGCATGAGGACAAATGGAACAACCATGTCAAATTTAGCTGACCATGACTCCATGAGTGGGGACCATGTTGGAACT
>JZKD02S2295990.1:419929-431602 GCA_000966675.3 Picea glauca | reverse complement strand
CTTGAATACGATTCTGCAAATATGAACACTTATGCGCTTCTAATCAATGGTTAGGTCAAAAAGTAATGTAAAGTATTATGCAAAACAGATTAAACATATAGTAATGAGAAAGGACATTGTATACCTTGGAGTGATCAAATGAAGTGATAATATGGGGCTAAATACAGGTGATCAAGGGTATAATAATGGCAAAAAGTATGGGCAAAAAAGGTGCAATATGTGGTCCTAACACAACCCACCTAGTCCCCATCAAGGGTCAGGTGCACAACACACTATGGCTAGAACTAACATTCCTACCCCATTACAGATGCCATACTTGGCCTCTCTCAACATTCCGGATCTCACCAAGCTCACCAATGATCCTATATTGCATGACTCCACATGGCCTGCAATGCCAACCAAACTTCCTTCAGACATACCAAAGTTTGAAGGGAAGACAGGGGATGACCCCGCCAATCACGTCATGACCTTTCATCTATGTTGTTCTTCCAATAGCATCATGGTGGATTCCGTCAGACTGCATCTTTTTCAACGCACACTTACTGGCCCATCAGCCAAATGGTATGTAGAAGAAAAATCAAGGTCCCACACGACCTTTGAATCCTTGGCCAAAGTCTTATTAAATTTCTTCCAATTACCCATTCGACATGACAATGGTCTAGAACTACTGTCTAACTTCAAACAGACCTTAGCCACCCACATTGCTGACCACATTCATGAGTGGCGTAGGTGACGTAGTTTGTGTAAAGAAGAAACCACCAAACAACAATGCCTTGACTGGTTTCTTAGATCACTTGTTGCTCTCCTTGGTAAGGATGTAGCTTCCACCTTCCCACAATATGAAGAAGAAGCCATCAGCAAGACTCAACAATATGACCTCATCTACGCACAGTCAGGATACTTATACACGGTACTTCCTGATCTTCTGAAACCTGTGCCATTTGGTCAAGAAAAATGTAGGATGTCTCACTCAGCAGACGGACTGATAGGTGCCACCACACACCATAGTTCACAACCCCAACCACCACCAATGTATGGAATGCCTCAGTACCCACCAGCATATGGGGGCACTTCTTATTACCCCCCACCCCCTTACCAACAACCATACCCTGTTGCTACACCTCCACCTATTAGTGGACCGCCACTGGTACCTCCCATACATCCACCTCTTCTACCCACCAGTGGTCCCCCCTCCACATCACCTTACAGTACTAGTGAAAGAACCACGCCTTCCTATGTACCTTATGGATACGGACCACCACAAAACCCTTACTTTCCCTTTCTGAGTCCTCAACAACCCATGGCTCCCCCACATCCTCATACGGGGGTCAATTTTGTTCAACCATCTGCTGCTCAACAATATCAAAATTTTGAACAGTTGAACACAACCAATCCAGCTCATCCATCAAACAACACTAAGAGGAAAGGACGGAACAGGAATAACAACAATCCTAGTCAAGGTGGGAATCAACCCCCACAGCATCAACCCACTGGGGGCAATCAAAACCAAGGGAACCAAAACCCCCAAGGGGGCAATAACAACAAACGCTAAGGGAGAAACACTGTTAAAACTATCCACCCTTGTGCCCTTTGTGGTGTATATGGTCATTACACTCACCATTACCCACAGATCGCTGATTTCAAAAGGTTGAAGGACTCTGGAAGCATTCCCCCTTCTCCTGCGCAACATATCCCACAACAGGCATAACAACAATATACGCAACAACCCCCTCCCACCGTGCTGCAAAATCCGATCCCACATCAAGGTGTGATAAACACCCAACAGGACATGCAGCATCCCCCACCTCAGGTGGGCCAATACCACAATCCCAACAATCCAGCAGAAAGAACAATTCTCCTCACCAGTGAGGAAGAAATCCTTCTGCAAACATGCAATCGTCAGTATCCTGCAAAAACTGAGTCTACTCCTACATCTGCAGAAGCAAACCCTACACCAATGGGACCTCCGTTGGTGATCCCTTGCCCTTCAGCCGAACCACCATTACGCATCCCTCGCATCCCATTGCGCAGGAATGTTCACAACCCACAGGCTAGGGTCGCTCATAACTACAGCTTGGTAGATGACTTAGCGCAATCCCTGGCTGCCATGTCAGCCCTGGAAGTCCTCCAGACTTGTCCTACTCAACCGAAATCACTACTTTCTGCTCTGGGTGCAGTCGACCCTTCCGATACTCGACTCATCACCTTTGACCTTGATAGCTGCAAACCGCGTCTTCCCGCCACATTTTCTATTCAAATACCAATAAAAATACGGAACATCACCATCCATCGGTGCATCATCGATGAAGGGGCATCCACATGCATCATGTCCAAAACAGTATGGCAGAAACTTGGTTCCCCAGAACTGATATCTTCAGCCATCACCTTACGAGCTTATGATGGACGACCATCATCTCCCAAAGGGCTCTTCCAAAATGTCCCCGTAGAACTTGGGGGCAAAACTATCCTCATTGACATCGAAGTTATCGACGCTCAGCTCGATTACAATATCTTGCTTGGACGTAGCTACATGTATGCTATGAAGGCAGTAGCATCATCCGTCTTTCGGACAATCATGTTCCCCCACAATGGGAAGATTGTAACCATTGACCAAGTCTCACATTACGAGCCTAATCCATCTGCCAACCTCGATAACATTCTTCCTCTTATCCACACCAACCAAGATGTATATCCACTCGTTGAGATGGGTCCTGGTATTTTCAAAGATCCATCCTTGTTAGGAACATACCATGGAGCACCACCGCTCCTTCCCCCTGGTCAAGTATGCATCATCTCATCTAACGAAACTCAACCAGAGGACGCTCGTCCTCCTCAGGAGGCCTCAGTCATTCCCGACGTCTCAATAGTCGCAACACCACTTTCACAGGAGCCTCCTGCACACTCGTTGACCCCTAAGATCCACGATTCCACACCCCCTCAAGGGCCCAACCCCATTTGGGAGATAGTTCCCCGACGCCTCACTCAAATTCCTTTATTTTACCCTCCACCTAGTATAGAAGCTTTCCAGGTAGCAGCAACACTCACACTACCCAATATGGTGTTAGCAATCCCAGTGTGGTACTTACATCCACCTGAGATGGTCCCTCACCCACAGGCATGACTCCCCATGATGATTCTTGTCATCACTCCCACTACCTCCACTACCCCCATACTCCCTACTCCCCCTACTACCGCTGGGGGAAGCAGAAAGAAGAAGGAGCCCACGGCTCCACTTCCCCCATGCATCCCTCCACCTTGCGCATTGTGTGACAAAGAGGGTCACCAAACCAACCACTGCCCATCACTACCAGAATTATGGAATTTGATTCCCCCCAATCCAACCCCCACACCATCCATAACTACTACTACCACTCAACCTTTTAGTAGTAAAGGGTTGAAGACCAAATTCGCGTGTGCCATCTGTTCTGAATATGGCCATTACACCCATCATTATTCAACACTGCCTCGTTTCCAGTAGGCATTAGCTATCATAAGCCACGACTTTCAGAACAACCCACGCCCAACTACATCCTCCACAACACCTATCACTGACATTCGCTATGTCACTACTTCAGTCAATGAACGCATGAGATGCCCTTGCTCTCTTTGCGATTCATTGATTCATTATACATACCAATGTCCAATGATCATCGAATATCAGCAACGTTAGTTAGCCCTTCTTCACCAACCCACAGAAGCCATCATTGACATATCTTCACCATTTGAAGATCTCCATATCATCTCTCCCAAGCCCGAGGCACTCCCTATGCCCCCATGGTTCTTAGATGACATGTTTGAGGATTTACCCCGTAACCCACCCAACTCTCCCACACATCCCCCTGTGGAGACTCTCCATCCCACTACTACAGGTACCCCTCAATACCTCAATATATGGTTTATGACGAGTGATCCCTCACCCTCTCCTAGTGATACCCCCTTTGTTTCCTCAGCAGGGGGAACTCACACTGTCACTGAGATCACTTCTCACGATCCATTATATTCCCGTCGTTTCCAATGTGACGAAGAAGTACTGGAAGAGCTACAATGCCTGAACTCTCCCTGGGATGCACTACATCATCGTGCACTCTTCCTTCCGTAGAAAACCCTCTTGCCTCCTAGCCACAATCCCATTTACGCGGTCGAAACCAAAGATTTTATCCCATCAGGACCTATCGATTGGTTCAACAATCCTATTCCTACACCCGATGCTTTTGAAGAAGGTAATCTGGCTAACATTTCCCCCACCATCAAAATTGACATTTTCGTCAAACCGGGCATCGTCGAAGAGATCATCATTGGAGCTGCTTGCACTCCTCAGGAAATTACCGCATACAAAACCCTCTTCTAGGAATTTAGGGATATCTTCGCCTGGTCATACATGAAGATGCCTGGCCTCAACCCCTCTATCGTCGAACATCGCATTGACACCTGGCCCGACATCACACCAGTTCGCTAGAAACAACGACCGCTACACCCATCCAAGGCCGCGGCTATCAAAGCTGAAATCGACAAATTATGCACGGCCGGCTTTATTTACCCCATTGCTTAAACCTCATGGCTTTCCAACCCTGTACCCATCGACAAAAAACAGGGATCTATCCACGTTTGCATTGATTTTCGTGATCTCAACAATGCATGTCCTAAGGACAACTTCCCGATGCCCTTCATCGATTAGATCATCGATGATTGTGCCAGCCACGAGGCTCTCTCCTTCATGGATGGATTCTTTGGCTATAACCAAATCCAAATCGACCTAGCCGATCAGTACAAAACCACATTCAATACCTCGTGGGGTACATTTGCATACCGTGTCATGCCCTTCAGCCTCAAAAATGCCAGTGCAACTTTCCAGTGGGCCATGACATACATCTTTCATGATATAGCTACAATCATCCTTTCTTACTTGGACGACCTCACCGCTCGATCCAAGAAGCTCACCCAACACCTCGATGATTTACGAGTCATCTTTCAACGGTGTCATCAGTACAACATCCACTTGAATCCTCTCAAGTGTGTGTTCTACGTCACTGCAGGGCACCTCCTTGGTTTCATCGTTTCCCAAAGCGGTATCACCGTAGACCCCCTCAAAGTCCAAGCTATCACCGAAATTCCACCTCCTCGGAATTTGCGACAACTACAGAGTCTACAGGGTAAAGCCAACTTTATTAGGTGCTTTGTTCCTGATTACACTATACACACACATGGTTTCCTTCGCTTGTTGTGTCATGACATCCCTTTTCATTGGGACGAATATGCCCAACAGTCGTTTGACGACCTCAAGGCAACACTTTCCAATGCACCTTTGATTAGTGCACCTGATTACAATCACGACTACATCCTCTACGTATCAGCATCAACTGTATCAGTAGCCGGCGTCCTCGTCCAACTCAGAGATGAAAATCGTGAACACGTCATCTACTACGTCAGTAAGAACCTCTCAGGACCACCCCTGAAGTACAAACATGAAGAGAAACTTTCTCTCGTAGTTGTCCTCGCAGTTCAGAAACTGCGCCACTACATTCTGCTTCGCACCACCAAGGTCGTCGCAGATTCCAACCCTATGCAATATTTTCTCAGTCGTCGCCAAGTCAACGGAAAATTCGCTCGATGGATTGTTATCCTTCAGGAATACGAACTCAAGTTCTCAAAACCCAAGAGTAAGAAGGGCCTCGTTCTCGCTGAAATTGTCACGACTCTTCCCTCTGACACACCTAGTGCCCCTGTCAATATTGACTTTCCTGACGAACATCTCTTTTACATTGCTTCAGATGATCCTTGGTATGGTGACCTTCTCGTCTACCTACGAACTCAAAATTTTGGTAACCACCTATCACAAGATGATCATCGGTGCATTCGCCATCAGGCCCCCCGCTATCTCCTTATCGGTGACATCCTATATCGATGGGGCGTCGACACCATTCTTTATCGCTGCCTGACTATTGATGAGGCTGACAGAGTCTTAAACAACTGCCAAAACGGTGCCTGTGGGGGCCATCTTTCGGGCATCGCCATGGCTCAAAATATTATCTGGGCCAGTTACTTTTGGCCTACCTATTTCACGATTGCATTCATGCCATGAAACAATGTCAGCAATGTCAGCTCTATGCCAACAAAGCCCGAGCTCCCCCCACTCTTCTTCACCCTGTCATTACTGCAGGCCCACTTTGTAAATGGGGCATTGACTTTATGACTTGTAATCCCCCCTCAAACAATGGTCACAAATACATTGTTGTCGCTATCGATTACTTCACCAAATGGGCTGAAGATATGCCCACTTTCAACAACACCGCTGACACTGCATCGTGTTTTTTCTTCAATCACTTCATATCCAGGTTCGGAGTACCACTCCAACTCGTTTCCGACCACGGGAAACATTTTGAGAATGAGATCTTCGTCAAACTCTCATCTTGGTTAGGCTTCTCTCACGAGTTTGCCTCACCATACTACCCTCAGTCAAACAGACAGGTCGAGGCAGTGAACAAAGTCCTCAAGACCATGTTACAGCACACGATCAATAAACATAAAACCAATTAGCATCATATGTTATTTTCCACGCTATGGGCTTATCGAATGGTAGTGAAGACCGCCACAGGTTTCACGCCATTTCACTTAGTCCATGGGATAGAGGTAACTCTTCCCATCGAGTGCAAAATTCCCACCCTTCGCACCGCAATCGAGCTCTTACCTGACACTACTCTAATGGAGCAGCGCTTCCTGAACTTGGAGTCTCTGGATGAGGATCGTCGATCCTCATTACAGAACAACGAGGTAGCTAAAAAAAGATCCAAAGCCACCTTTGATCGCCATGTCAACCTTCTCTCATTTCGCGAAGGCGACCTTGTCCTCGCCTATGATATCGCTCATGATACCTTTGACCATGGAAAATTCGAATCACTCTGGCATGGCCCTTACATCATCCAACATTGCCTCACCAAAGGCGCATACATCCTGGCCTCCCCCGAAGGCCTCTCACTCAAGGAACCCATCAATGGGTTATACCTCAAGAAATTTTATGCTTAAACGTAGTCATGCTACTTTAGGTTGTTTTTCTTTTATAGCATTTTTAATATTTTTTCCCTCATCTAAACTATCCTTTGTGCTATTGTCAAATGATTCCTCCACCATCTTACCACATTGGTTACGCTGATGGCACCAGCCATTGGACACAAAATCTCGCTTTGGCTGCTTGGGCTCTCTACACCCCTTCACATGAAATGCTACATTCCAGCAACATCTGTTTAGGACCAACAACCAATAACCAAGCCGAATACACTGCTGTCATCGGCCTCCTGACCGACACCTAGCATCATCATATTCATCACCTTAGCGTTCTCCTCGACTCTCAACTAGTTGTTCTCCAACTTAAAAATGTGTACCCTGTACGCAATCCGTGCCTCTTTTGCAAATACCTGCAGGTTAGATTATTATCTCGACATTTTGAGTCCATTACATTTACACATATTCCCAGGGAATTGAATCAAACAATAGATGAAATAGCTAACATGGTGCTAGATTGGCATATATCACATCAAGCTACACCTACATAAACATCACATATATCCTGTCACAACATATAGATAGAATCAACATCATCAACATCAACACAAAACAACATATGTAAAACACATTTGGATCCAAAAAACATGTATACTCATATATATATATGGGCCTCCCCAGCCATCTGAATGTTTACATATACAAAAATACATTGGCCCACAGGCCCATGCCACATCATCGGCTCACCATCCTATCAAAACTGTACACAAATACAATCAGGGGGCCTCTATCGCACCCCCATCTACACCTCCCTCAAGAGGTGGTGGTGGCCCACCCCTACCTGCCCCAGGCGGTGGAGGTGGTGCACCTGCAGGACCCTCCTGCCCCGGCGGCAGGCGTCCACTCGTCATGGCGGCGAGCATAGCTGCTCGTCGCATGATAGAACGCCATGGTGGCGGTAACCCGATACACTGCTCCAGGAACTCCTCATCCTGGATGCGAATCCACATGCCCTCAGGCACGTCCAAAACACCGTCTCAAAACGACGGCGTATATCATCCAGATCTCCCCCAGCGGCCGCTGGAGGAGCATGTGATGGCTCCGCACCAGGGTCATCAAAGCGGTGCCTCTGTGCCGGTCTCTTGGGCCCTGTGGGTCGCCCATCAGCCTCGTCCCATGGATGCCTCTCTCCACGTGGAGGTCTCCCCTCTCGCTGCACTGGTGGTCTATATAACTCCACCTCACGTCCGCGAGGTGCCAAATCTGCACATGCACCAAACAAACAACAACAAATGGTATCAGTGTCTATACATCAAACATATGCACTGGAATATCAAAATCACAAACATAAGTCAAAACATATATAAATAGACAGCGTACCTCTGTGATCAAAAACCTCCCCAGGAGGCAACACCATCTCTGGGTACCCCCGGAAGTCCACCCTAGCATAGGGAAACTGGAGTATAACTTGCGGCATCTGCCGCCATATCTGCGCTGCCTGCGCAGTAAAATGGTGTCCGCCTTCACCACCACCGTGGAAAACCAAAATCTGTAACCACCACCTCAAGCGCGTCTCTTGTACCCTGGGTACCTCTAGTAGAACCCTCGAGCGCAACATCAGCACCCTCTCCAAGAAAAAGGCCACCAGGATGGAGCCAAAAGCAAACTCTCCAGCACCTCTAGACTGACAGTGGTCCAACTTCGCGATCATCTGCACATGTAGGGTCAGCCCCCAGGCAAACCTCTCATGGCCCACCAATACCCTCTCCATCAGAATCAACTCACCACCACTAATCCGGTGGGGCGCTCGGGATCCATACACTCGCACTATCATCGCTGCTATGCAACGATGTAGCAGGGCATCTATCCCACTGATGCTCACTGCTGACCCAGTCATATAGTACTCGCCTGAGTAGTATCGCTGAACGACATCACATAGATCAGTGTCTCTCAGCAGTACAAGCACTGCCGGCAACGATGTTCCCCGGAAGGGGAGCCCAGTCAAAAAATAAATGTCCTCCACCGCAGTGAAGGTGATCTGCTCTCCTCGCACGAGGAAGTAGTGTCGATCTGGGCTCCACATCTCAATCAGAAATTGGAGCAAATACTCCTGCGAACATATCAAAGGGCAATAAAAAAACTTTAGCAACCCACTGGCTGCTAAAGATGCTCGGACTGCAGGCCTCGCATCGACCACAGCATCTCGCAGCTGCGACCAGTCCCGCTCACGCCACCATACATCCATGATCCCTGATCGTCACCTGCACACAACCCAGAGTCCTATATTAGCTGAGGCAATCATCCAATACATCAAATAAGCTAATTTTTCACCCTGAAACCTTGCCTCAAAGGCGCGGTTTTACCATCCACAGGCGCGCATACATGCGCACCTGTTCACTATACAGGCGTGCATATGTGCGTGCCTGTTTTTTTCCACAGGTGCGCTCATGAGCGCGCCTATTCACCATACATACGCGCTCTAGGGCATGCCTGTCCAACCCACAGGCGTGCTCTCGAGCGCGCCTGTTCACCCCACAGGAGTGCACCCATGCGTGCTTGCCTACCCTATAGGCGCGCCCCTAAGGAACGCCTTAATTTCCTTTTCACGCGCACACATGTGCGCTTTTTCAGTGTACAGGCGAGCACTCATGCACGCCTTCCAATGAGTCTCCCACACGTGTGGGCCCACCCTCTACCCAGAAACCCCCTAAAATCTCCCGTACGACCCCTCGTACCTACCCTGCCCAAAAATTGGAAACCTATAGCTATGCAGGATGTTCAGACCACTAACCTGAAACTCGCACGTCGTGGATTGGGTACCTCATGCTCCCAGAATCACTCAATCTCCTCTAAATCTGCTCGAAAACTCACTGTAGCAGCAGGTACAAATGAGGTGGCAATGTGGGCCCTACAACTATATATAGGCCTTTTTGCCAAACTTCCACTCACCATTTCGGGAGCCCACAGCGTCCATTTTTCGAACCGTCTACAGCCACGGGATCAGCATCCCGCCACCTACATCATGGCTATCCCTGGGCCACTTTTCACCTTGAGCCCCCGGGGTGCCCTTTTTTCATATCATGGCCAGGTACGCACGCACATTGTCACATTTATCTAATACATGTTCATATTTGTTCTTCTCTTTAGATATTGTTCACTTTGGGTATTTGGTTGTTCTTTGTGCAGGTACTTGGTCATCATCTCTACATCATTCCTTCAGGTATATACTCAACACCGGCATGTAGTCTCTCCCACTGTATTGCATTTACATTCCCAGTCACACCCCCTGATTTTGGCCTTTAGGATACCCTGTTTCCGGTTCTGCAGTACTCACACCTCCATTTGCATTTTTTGTACTGGTACCCAGTAGTTTTCTTACCCACATGAGTCGTCTCATTCATAACACCTTTTTGCACTTTTGACACTCATGCTGCTCTTTATTACCCTTTAGGGATGGGAGTCCCAGTAGTCTTTCATCATGTTGCAGATTAACCACATACTTCTTCTCCTCATTTTGCTAGCTTCCCATATGGACTCCCAGCACATCGCTTTATGGTCATGTTATGTTCTTTACCTGCACCTCCGCAGGATCATGAACCCTCCACGTCATCCACCATCAGTTTGCCCATCTGCGAACCTATCTTCATTTCACCTACCTCATACAGAAACTCGCCAATGGGGCCCCCACCCTTCATCGGTTTTCCCAACAATTTCTGCCCTCACTAGGGCAATCATTTCACACTGGGGCACCCGTTTCTGTATTTCTACATCTTCCCCAATTTTATTCATTATTTATTGTACAAACGCCTTTATTTCCAGTTATTCTCTTTTTGTCGTCACCATCGGTGACCTACTTTCCTTTTGGCCACACGCAACCCATGTCACCCTTGGTTGGAGCATTACTTCTCATTTTCCCCTGCCGGCATCGTCTATGTTTTCATAATACTACCCAGGTCACTTACCTTTACCCTCTGAATTTTTTCACCTTGTCTAGCCTCTGGCACAACTTATCCCTGATCTTGTCGTCCCCCTGACACTTGATCTTGTCACACGGTTGTAGCCATTCATTCTATCATATACCCTCCAACCAAGAGCAATCCCGAGTCTTCCTATTTCTTGACTTTGTCTATGTACCTCTGCCACTTCTCCACCACAGTCGATTCCATGAAGCCCTTTGCTTTTGGGAGTCACGTCCTCCTTTTGTCAACATCAACACACTTTTCCAAAAGGGCGACAGTATCTTGATTCTCATTTCCCATTCAATGAGAGATCTCGGACGGCACAGGGGGAAACACCATTTCTCCCTGACGTCGTTGACCCCCATAACATTCGACGCCAACACTTTCTCATGTTGTGGTGGGTCTTACTTTGCGACTATTGCAGTTTTTTCTCATCAGTTGCCGAAGACCTATGAACTTGGTAGGGCCACCAATGCCCACATCACAGTCGCTGGTTACTTCTGCGACCATTACCGCTGGTTCAGAGTATGTTTCATTGCAGAATTGTCTTCTGCCTTTATCATTTTGCCCCCAAGGGCCCTGCAGTTGTCTACATCAACATTTCAGAGTTACATTACATGTGCATGGGGCATGCCCGCCTCGTTTGTACACACTTGTATATTGATACACACCTTGTGGAAAGTCGAAATCTACAGGTTCCTTTCTTCTCCAAAGGATC
>JZKD02S2295990.1:405610-419367 GCA_000966675.3 Picea glauca | reverse complement strand
CCCTAAAGAGCCTCTTTTCACATTCAAAAGAGGTCACATAATAACCCAATGATTGGCTATAAAAAGCCATGAATGACCACCATTTTCTCAAGGAATTCTTCATATTGTTATGCTATTGAGATTGCTAAGGACCCATTCTTTGGCAGTAAACATTACAAGCTACATTTCATAGAGCTATTCACCCCTTTCTTGAGTGAATAATATTGGAGTTCTTTCAACCACATTTTCATCTTTTCATTGTAAAGGAGAGCAAGCTTTGAGGGCCTCAAGAGCCTTCCATTGGAGAAAGAAGGGACCCAAGTCCCCTTTCTTCTTTGTGCCTTTGGATTTCATCAAACAGTTCAGCTTATGAATTGGTGATATTGGTCCATTTGTCTCTATTTTTCATTTTTTTTATATGCTCATAGTTTTTATTAGTTTTAGTTTAATTCTTTTTAATAGATTTGTTGTTTTTCTTTCTAACCTTTTACCTTACAGCTGTCATGCCTAGAAGAGCCCAACTGGGCATGCAAGCACTCTTAATTTGCTCACCTAGTGACAAATTGGGTGCAAACAATGGGTTTGAGATTGTTTTATTGGCATTTAGTTAGGCTAGAGTAGGTTTTGATCATTTATTGTTTCATCTAAAAGTTTACAGACAACAATATTGATGAATTTAATGTAAATGGAATTCTGGCAATAGAATTGACAGACAATTTCCTTCAACATGAGACTTAGTGTCATTGATTGTTGTGAGATATGGATCTCTTAGACATTTCATCTCATTCCTGCAATCAAAATAAATAAATTTAAATGACCAGAACCATAAGACCTCAATTCCTTCCATACTCTAAAGACACATGTCCATCAACAAACCTTTGTCATGCTTACAAGATAAATAAAAACTGATTCAAAATCATCATCCTCGCAAACCAGGGTATTTATTTCATCTTGTCATTAATGATAATAATGTGAAACATATGTATGATTATGCTCAACCTTATGAGAGGAAAGAGGATATCATTATGTAAATGGGAGAAATTATGACACTCTGAAAAAGTTCAATTAATATCATATCACAACCTAGATGTATTGAGGATTCACCCATTATAAATGAAATATATCATTAGAAATCAAAATTGAATGGAATGAGAAAAATATGATTGGTAATGAGTTAAAGTTTGGCATGATGGGAAAATCCATGAAACTAATATGATAAAGTCCCAAGAGTGTTTCAAGCAGAGAAATTTATGTATTTCACTTCCTTGAGATTGCATATCATATAAAATGTGGAGAAAATTAAATGAAAAAAAGAGTGTGTATCTTGTATTTATACTATATAGGTTTTCTATTCAAAAGAATGAAACATATAATCCAGAAAACAAAATAAGCAAGCTCATGAGTAAGAGGAGTCAAGTAAAAGATATTCTGATATGACCCAAACATACTCATCTTTCCAAGTTATGAATAAACCAATTTTTGGGGTCAAAGGAATGTTGACAAGTGTGAGCCTAATAAATTGATGAGTTACATCCCACAACAAATTCACATATGGAAACTTATTATCATGGATAAGATGAAAACAAATGTTGAAAAATTGAAATTTAAAATCTTATATGTTGCATTGAGATTTACCATCAAGGTATTTACAACCCCTAAACATTTGAATGATTTCAACATGATGAGGTAAGAGGATAGTAATCATCCATAATAAAAAATCAAATCACTTAATAATGTAACCATAATGAGTGACTTGAAATCATAAAATCCAAAGGATAGAGAGACACCTTCTAATAAAGTATTAGGTGTGAAATCCTCATGATGGATAGGACTAGGATTAAATTTTCAATCAGCCATGGAATATGTGAATAGTGTTTTCCATAATGTTAAAATGTGCATCCAGACAGTCTAAAAGAATATATTTTATTATTGTGTATAAGAGGAAACTTGGATCAAGTAAGTTTCAAGATGAAAGACAAACTCCTCATTGAAAAACTGACTTAACATAGCATAAGTTATGTCCAACCAATGCCCATAAATTAAAACTAAAAGTATTGAAATAAAATAACTCAAAATAGATAAAACACATCTAAGATCACTATGCTAACAAAAGTACAAACATGAAATTATGTTGGTTGAAACTAACCAAAGAAAAAAAATTGTTAACGAGAAATAAACCATTTGACAACTCCAAACCCAAAAGTAATCATCGAACAAAATCACAAGGAATTGGAGTGGGGTTAATTTCAGATGGGCATAATTTAATAGTCAATATTTCTGTTCACCGTGCATTGGAAAACTAGCCCAAAAATCAAAAGAATTTCATTCAAGCAAACTTTTCCAATTAGAATCATGTATATATGAATATGGAACAAATATTAGTGCCCATTTTCACCATAAGAGGGACTGGATAACATCCTTTATTTAAAATACCCACTTGTAATATGAAAAAATACTTGAAAAATATTTGGCATGGTGAATATGCATAGAATCAGTGATATGAAAATTACCTCAAAACATATGATTTTTTTGAGAATGAAATAAAACAATTTTCCCGCATCAAAATTAAATTTAAAAAATCCATTCAAGGGGAAAATTGGTGGGAAATCCTTCTATTTATTTCCAACTTTGATGAGAATTTCATGTATTGTTCATCCAATGGTAAAAAGAAAAGGAAAATAGAAAAATTATTAAAAAACTAGAAAGAAAAATTAAATTATGCAAATGAAAGGAAATAGCCTATTCTACTCTACTCCTATCCTACACTACATTGTCTGAAAAAAGAAATATTTGAATTCAAAAGGAAAATATAGCCAACCATGTAATTCCAAGCCTACAAACACATGTTCATTATAAAAAATAATATTGAAACTTGGAATAAAGATAGAGTAAAAGTAGGAAAAAATAAAACATGAAATACTCTATCCACCATATTAAATATGTGATAGTAATAATTCATGTGAAAATTAGCTGAACAAGATTCCTCCAACCATGTTTCAATTCTATCATAAATATTACCATTACTATCATAGAATCGATGGAGATGGTTTAGGGGAAAGTAGCATACCAAATGAGAACCATGTATAAAACCTGCATGAAGTGTACTTGGTGAAAGAATCATTGTTCTTATATACTTGTTAACTCTAGAAGAGGGCCTAGCATAACCATCAACATAGACTGAAGTGCTACATGGTCTTGGAAATCCTTCCAGGGCTCATACTTCAAGCAACCATGAACTTGAGATACATTAGTGGAATCAAATGATATATATGGGCTAGGGCCAACCATGGTATAAGAGATATCTTCAATACAATGGTGGAAGTCACTAACATGAGCAATCTCAACGAAAGGGATACATCAACAATAAGACTCTTTATTGATCAGAAATGAAGATGAGATAGAAGAAGGAATGGTTTGATACACATATTCTACAACATTTCCTTCTTCCCATGAAAAATGTTGATAAGGGATAGTTGTACTAAGTTCATGGGAAGAGGACTTATCCTCTCTATCTTCCATATGCACACTACCACCATCAAGTACCTCAAAAGGAGCCAATGTTGGTTATGGAGCCTGATTATCTTCCAGATTTAGAGGTCTTTGTTTTCAACCATTTTTATACCCTATGAAGATTGTACACCATAGAGGGTCTGAGGGGATCATCCCCCCACCTGAGGGGTCTAGGGGAAAGCATCCCCCGATGGGGGTTCGGGGGTGAAGACCTTGAAGGAAAATTTTCCTTGTAAATGTATATTATAATTTCATAGTAAATCTGGACCGTTCATTATAAGGTTGCAGATCTAATGGTAAAAGTTATGTTAGGGTTGTTTTCCCTAGAAGGAAGCCCTCTTTGATGAGGGAATTGTATTGTGGTTGTGTATCATTATGATTATTGTATTATAAGAGAGGATAATGTCAGAGAAAGAATATGAATTTACATCACACGTGTTGTAGATTGTATCCCTTCATTTTGCTAGATAATAAAAAGGAAGGACTTGGCAATTTCTCTGGTGGACATAGCCCACACTGGATGAACCACATATATCTGTGTCTCTATTGTATTGTGTATCTTTTGGTTTTATTTCCACATTTGTTTTATTTTATTTTTCCACAATCCTTTTTTTCTAACAACTAGTTTCAAAGTGAAAGGTAACTCGCAAGAAAAGAGGGTTCCCAGTTCGAGTGGGAGCAATGGCGGAAGATGGAAAGTTTAGGGTCAAGAAATTTAATGGCCAAAGCTACCAGTTATGGAAGATGCAGATGGAAGATTATTTATATCAGAAAGATATATTCCTACCATTTGGAAGAATAGAAAAGAAGTTGACGGCCATGACGTATGAAGAATGGGAGGTTCTTGACATAAAGGAAATAGGAACGATATGACTGAGCCTAGCAGCGTCGGTGGCCTTAAATATTTCAAAAGAAAAGACAATGATGGAGTTGATGTATGCATTGGCTAAATTCTAATGAAACAATTATTCAATATGAAGATGTCAGAAGGTGGGTTTGTTGCAGATCATTTAAATGAATTTAATAGAGTTACTAATCAACTAAATCCTGTAAAAGTGGAATTTGATGATGAGTTCAGTATCTTCTAATATTGTGCTCATTTCTAGAAAGATGAAATGGCTTGTTCAAGGTTGTAAGTAACTCTGTCTCTAGTTCAAACACTCTAAAATGTGATGATGTTGTTGGTGTTATCCTTAGCGAGGAAATGCGATGGAAAAGAACATGTGAGACATTAGGTAATGCGTTAAACATGAATAACATGAGAAGACAAAAGGATAGAGGAAAGGGCTTAGGAAAACATGAGGATTCTAGGAAGGGAAGATCAAAATCTAGACTGGGAAATATAGAGTGTTGGAATTGTGGGAAGAAAGGACATTTGAAGAAATACTGCAAATCTCCAAAGAAACAAAGATATGGACAATAGGAGAAAAATCAAGAAAAAAATGTAACAGGTGATGTGTTACAAGTTGATTTGATTATTTATGTAGATAATATCTTCGAGTTTTGGGTAGTAGATTCAGGAGCTTCATTTCATGCCACACCCCATAGGAAACATTTTCTAGATTATGTTCAAGGTGATTTTGGGCAGGTTTATTTGGGTGATGATGCACCATGCAAAATTGTTGGAATGGGTAAGGTACAAATAAAGAAAAAGAATGGAAACCAATGGTTGTTGAAATAGGTAAGACATGTTCCATATCTAAGGAAAAATATAATTTCAACAGGGAAGTTGAAAAGTGAAGGTTGTATATCCATATTTACAGATAAGGCATGGAAGGTCAACAAAGGATCCCTAGTGATATAAAAAGGAGAGAAGGTAGGTACATTGTATTTGTGTATGGGTAACACTAATTCTTCTATCTCTTTAGTTTCTACAGGAGTGGATACAACTCTTTGGCATCATAGGCTTGGACACATGAGTGAGAAGGGGATGAAGATACTTCAAAAAAGGATTTTTTTGCCAGATATTAAACAAATTGATTTGGATTTCTATGAGCATTGTATTTATGGAAAACAGAAGAGAGTCAGATTTCTGAGACAGAAAAGAAAAGAAGAGTTAAAGGTTAGAGATTGTGCATACAGATGTAGGGGATCAAATAAATTATCATGTCTTGGTGGATATCATTATTATGTTACATTTATTGATGATGCAATTAGAAAAACTTGGGTTTATGGCATTCCACAAAAATATGATGTTTTTTATAATTTTAAGAAGTTGAAATATTTGGTTGAGAATGAGACAGGAAAAATGTTGAAGTGTCTCACATCAGACAATAGAGGTGAATATTGCAACAAGGATTTTGATGATTACTATTCATACCATGGTATTTGTAGAGAGAAGATAGTTCCAGAAGCACCACAAGAAAATGGTGTGCCAGAAAGGATGAAGAGGAATATCATGGAGCGTGCAAGGAGTATGTGATTGCATGCAGGGTTTCCCTTACAATTTTGAGAAAATTTTGTAGATATCGTTGTTTACTTGATAAATAGAGGACCTTCAAGTTATTTGGATGGTGGAATTATAGAGGAGGAATGGACAGGTAAAAAGGTATTTAACTATTCATTTTTGAAGACTTTCGGTTGTGAAACATTTGTCCATATTGATAAAGAAAATAGAACAAAGCTTGAAGCAAAATACAAGAAGTGTACCTTTATTGGATATGCTATTAATGATTTTGGTTATCGCTTATGGGATTATGAAAACTACAAGATCATTAGAAGTAGATATTTCATATTCAATGAGAAGGTCATGTATAAACATCAGTTGCAGGGAAAGAAATAGGAAAAAGAAAAGCTAGAATACACAGTGCTTGATGAGATCACTGAAAAAGAAATTCCAAAGGTACTAGAAAATAAAAAAGTACAACAACAGGAGAAGAAGGTACCTCAAACTCCTGCAGGTGTTGTTAGAAAATATACCAGGTTAAGTAGACCCCCTAAACGATACTCTCATTCGTTTTATTATTTATTTTTGACCGATTATGGTGAACCAGAATTTTATGAAGAGGAAATGCATGTAGAAACTAGAAAGAAGTGGGAGTAAGGAATGAAAGAGGAATCTGATTCCTTGGTAATAACTAGACTTGGGACTTGGTTCAGTTTCCTGTGGGAAAAATAACATTGTAGAATAAATGTATTTACAAGTTGAAGGAAGAAGATGAAGGAAAAAAGAGGTACAAGGCTAGACTTGTTGTAAATGGGTTTGCACAAAAGAAAGGTATAGATTTTGATGAAATATTTTTTCCTGTTGTTAAAATGAATTTAATTAGAACCATTTTAAGTCTTAAGGTAGTAGAAGTTTTTCATCTTGAATAGTTAAATGTAAAAACAAATTTTCTCCATGGGGATTTGGAGGAAGAGTTTTATATGAAATATCCATAGGGGTATGAGGTCGAAAAAAAGGAAAACTTTTGGTATGCAAGTTGAAGAATAGCTTGTATGACCTAAATAAAGCTCCAAGATAGTGATATTTGAAGTTTGATAGGTGTATGACAGAACAAGGTTATAGTAGATGTCATTCTGATCACTGTGTTTATTTTAAAAGGCTAGAAAATGGAAGCTATATTATCTTGTTATTGTATGCATATGGCATGCTTGGTGCAGGTTCCAATATGCGGGATATAAACGTACTCAATAATGAATTATCCAATCCATTTGCGATGAAGGATTTGGGTGCTGCAAAGAAAATCCTTGGTATGAGAATAACAAGAGACAAGAAAAATCACAAATTGACATTGTCTCAGTTTGAGTACATAGAGAAGGTGTTGGAGAGGTTTAGAATGCAGAATGAAAAACCAATTAGTACACCTTTGGCCAACCATTTAAAATTAACCAAAGAAATGTTCCCCAAGAAATAGGAGGATATAGAATACATGTCCAAGGTCCCTTATTCATCAACAGTTGGCAATTTGGTGTATGCTATGGTTTGCACAAGCCTAGATATTGCACATGTAGTGGGAGTTGTGAGAAGGTATATGAAAAATCTAGTTAAAGAGCATTGGGGGGAAGTAAAGTGGATTCTAAGGCATTTGGGAGGTACTTCTACTCATGCATTATGTTTTGGAGGTTTGGACATTGTTCTACAGGGATATGTTGATTCCGATATGGAAGGTGATAAAGATAGCAAGAGGAGCACCACAGGGTATGTTTTTACTGTAGGTGGAACAATAGTAATTTGGATTTCAAATCTACAAAAGGTTATTGCACTTTAAACAATAGAAACAAAGTATGTTTCTTATATAGAGGCTAGTAAAGAAATGATTTGGTTACAAAAGTTTATGGAGGAAATGGGAAAGAAGTAGGAGAATAGTAGGTTGTACTGTGATAGTGAGAGTGTCATTCGTATTGAAAATAAATCATCCTTACATTCAAATAATAAGCATATACAACTTATGTACCATTTCATACGATCCATCTTGGAAGATGGACATTTGAAGTTGGAAAAGATACATACTAGCCATAATCCCGCAAACATGTTAAAAAAGGGAGTAATCAAGGAGAAACTGAGTTCCTACTCAGTTTTAGTTGGTCTTCAAGAATGAAGGTGAAGATGAGAAATTTTCCAGGTCCAAGGTGGTATATATCCCAATAGGTACAATAGTAGTTGAGTTGTTGTGATCAGTCTCCAAGTGGGAGATTGTTGGTTGTGGAGCCTAGTTATCTTCCTGATTCAAAGGTATTTTTTTTTCAGCCATGTTTATACACCATGAATATTGTACACCCCTCCATGCAGGTGGTTGTTGGGGGAATTCCCCCCTCTACGAGTTCCAGGGGGATCATCCCCTCAGATGGGGGTTCCAGGGAAAGGGGGCCCCCATTGTGATTTCGAGGGCAACCTCCCCTGAAGGAAAAAATGCCTTGTAAATGCATATTGTAATTTCATAGTAAATATGGACCATTCATTATAAGGTTGCAAATATTATGGTAGAAGTTATGTTAAGGTTTTTCTCCCTAGAAGGAAACCCTCTTTTATGAGGGAATTGTATGGTGAATTTGTATCATTGTGATTATTGTATTCTAAGAGAGGAGACTATGGGAGAAATAAGAGGAAGTTAAAATGGGCATGATGTAGGTTGTATCCCTTCATTTTTCTAAATAATAAAAAGGAAGGACTCAACAATTTGTCTGGTGGATGTAGCCAACACTGGGTGAACCACGTATATATGTGTCTCTATTGTGTTGTGTATCTTCCATGTTTTATTTCTGCATTTGCTTTATTTTATTGCTCCATGATCCAGTTTTTATAACAATCGACCTTATTGATTTTATTCGAATAGGATGATGGGTGGCTTCCTGCAAAGTTAGACCATTAAAGGGATTGGAATACAAAAAATAATAAGATGAAGAATTAATAGAATGAAAAGTCTCTCTTGAACAAATTGTTTTTTCAAAAGATGCTTCTATGAATGGAATTTCCTCTTCCTTAATAACCTTAGTGACCGAATTTGAGTCGATAAGCTCCACACTAGGCATGGTTTCACAATCAACACATTCTTCTTCAACATGGTTTTTCTCTTTCAAGAAAAAAGTGGATCATTGTGATAAAAGTGGCATGTCTTGTATCTTTATTTCTTGTCCTTGAGTGAAATGATCAACGTGGTTGTTCTTATCCTGCACAATATGATAATATGAAATATATTTCATAATAAACACATGGTTAGATGAGAGAAGCATATCAAAATAATTCTTAGAAAAATAAGGTCTAATAACTAATCCATCAACAGTAGGAAAACATTCTTACTCTATGTCGGTTGAACTAGGAGAATTTATAACAATGAGACAATCCAAATCAAAATAAACCGATTCCAAATTTTACATGGGTGAGGAAGGATTAATGCCATGAGTTTCCATATTTTCTTCATTAGCCAAATGATCATAAATTAGGTTTCATTCGATAGCTTCCTCCTACATTTCCTGTGATGGAAAAGAAGAGAAAGAATAATGAGAACCTAACATGACCATCGATGTGACCCAAGGTTCCCCTTTATCAAAAGGAAAACCCTCCTCTTGGCCAGCTAGAGAAAAATATGAACTAGGATTTACAACACAAAAGGTCTATTTTTTGTCAGAAGGAAGGAAAGGGGGAATAGAGTGGTGGGAGGATACATATATTTATTCTGAAAAATAATTCTCTCTCTAATCTATATCCACCATAGTGAAGAAATATCCAATCAAATGGAGTTTAACTAAACCATTATCATTTTCAACATTTTCATATGAATCCATATTATCATGTAAAGGTACATCAAGACATTATTTATATTCTTCATCCACTAGCTTATATGTTTCATTAGTAAGATAAGTTAAATGGAAAATCAAATCATTGATAGAGGACCTATTGTTGGCCCTTGACCAGGTTTTGTGGAAATGTTGGTCATGTTTGAACAATTTTGGGGACTTTGACAAGCTGGTCGAAGACAGAGTGCCAGGCGAAGCAGAGATCACAGAATCTTGCCCCCTTTTGTGGGATTTTTGGGTTTAGGTTTTATGTAACGAATATGGGATGTTGGCCCATGGGACTTACCCATTCGTAGGCCCATTTTGTAATGTATATATAGATATCTAGGCAATGTAAGAAACACACTAGATCTAGTGGATCTAAGGGTGTTATGCTAAGTGAAAGTAATTGTAAGAGGTTGTGTGCATATTGTATGTTGAGACTTGCAGGGCTAAGCGCAAGTCATATGTAATGCTTTATGTCCAGACTGTGTAAGGCTTTGTGCCTATATCTACTCAGGGAAGGAGGATCTAGTGAGGTGCACGTAGATCTCCTGTCCTATGCATAGTTAGTTTTTATGCTCTATGCATGTAAGGAGATTGACAAAATATAATAAAGAAGATGATGACTTGGTGGACGTAGCCCCACGCTGGGGGTGAACCATGTATATCTTGTGTTATGATTTAATTTCTGTGATTGATGTGATTTATGCTTAGTGTTGTCATCTTTATGTATGCTTGATGCATTTGATATAGTATCTTAGTGTTTAGTAATGTGAATGAATGTTGGATCTTCTCTATTTATATGTGCTAAGTGCTTGGGTGTGTTGGATCTTGTCGAATAATCCATTTTTTTGTAATTAGGGTCTTACCTATGATGTGAATAAGGGTTAAATGCTAATGAATGTTAACTACTAAGTGCTCTATTAAGTACTCTGATCACAGATCTATGTCCCAGCTAGGTTGTAGACACTTGAGTCCTGCAATCGCCCCTCCCTCTACCTCGGGTGAGACTTCATTTTCTTCGCAGGTGTTGCCGAAAGGGATGGTAATTAGGGTGTTGTTGGTGCATTGTTTTCGCGTTGAACCCTGGGTCTGCCCCTATGCCAACAAATGGTTCTGTTACCGGGACCTGAAACTATGATTGTTGGGAACTAAGGAAAAGAGAAAGCTTTGTGCATAGATCTGTTGCTGTAGTGTGCAATACTCTACTTGACTTGTGAATCTTTGTGCTAAGAAAAGAATTTTGATCTAAAGAAAAGAGGTAAGATGTTAAATCTTTGTGCTTTGATAAAGGTAAGATAAGTGGAAATGTTTTCTTCGAAAGAATGAATCTAGGTATGTTTGATAGATTTGGTCCTAGTCTAAAAACTAGGGCACATATCGAAGAAAGAAGATATGATATGAATAGAAATAGTGAAAGATGTGTTATTCCTATGCATAGAAATAAGTTTTGGACTAACAAGTGGATGCAGGATCCTAGAAAGAATTTTTTGCAGGCCCATCACTATGATCCTAGTGCGTAGTACAGGAAAGGTTGGGGATCGTTTAAGAAAAAGAGAGGATTGACTCTTTGTTATAGTTGTAGAAGACCGGGATATCTTGCTAAGTAATTCCTTGGTAGAAGTCCTATTTTTCTTTGTTGTAAATCTACTGGACATGAAGTTTTGTATTTCCCTAGAATGATTGCTAAAGTTGAGAAGATGAACACGAGACAAGAAAACCATGAGGAAGGTGACATTGCAGATGAAAGAAACACTGAATGATCACAGAGACATTAGTTTATCAGAGATTTTAAAAGAGAAAGAGTGCATAGAAACAAGAATAGGAGACTTTAACATAGACTGTGTATTGGATGCAGAAACACAGGTGAACATTATGACAAAACATACTTGGGAAATCTTAGGAAAGCCTGCTATGATTCCTTCATTAGGAGGAATAGGATTGTTTAAAGGAAAAATGATAACCCTATGTGGAAGACTTGCTCATGTACCTACGATTTCTCATGGAACATCGACAGAAGAATAATTTGAGGTCATTAAGTTTAATAAGAATAATGATCCCTTTTCACTTTTGTTAGGAAAGACTTGGATTGAGAAAGATCATATATGAAGGAAAGAAGAAGAGGAAGATCTAGAACAGAAAAAACAAGAATTAAGGGATTTCATGGCTAGGAGAATAGTGCGCTTACTAGAAGAACAAAATGACAAGTCGAAGCAACTAAGGGCCAGAGACCTAGATTTCAAAGTTGAAAGAACACAAGAAGAATTAGAGAACTTATCCATACAGGAGAGTAGAGCATCTACTCCAGAAAAAGTAAGAGAAGAAGTATTAACATCGAGCCCTATGAAAGACCATAAACAATGCGAAGTTACTATGCCTAGAGGAGATAAGAAAAGGAATGGAAAGAGGAATCCAGAGATGTAGATCACAGGAAATAAAGCTAGAAAGCTTAGTAAGAAAAAAACAAAGATAGAAAAATTGCAAGAGGTTCCAGAGAGGAATTTGCAGAAGGAAGGCTTGCATAACTTGAGCCTCGCCGAAATAGTAGAACAACACAGATTGGCACTTTGCCACAGCGAAGAAATATGATTGTTGGAGGCATCCCGACTATTAGAACGACGCTCCCGAACGACTACAAACACAGTTATTCTAAGAACGTTCGCCATTGGACCATTGGGACCACACCATAATGGATGGAATTTTATTGATTGAGGCATTCATTCCCATTGGAAGAGTCTATTAGAACGTTGTCTATTTATCCCGTCGATCATTGCACCATGGACACTTTTTCCAATTGTGATTATCCGAGCCTACAAAGAACTAGTTTATTTCGCATAGTTCTTATTGAGACCTCACCATCTGTTCTTCTACCTTGATTATTTGTTCACTGACTTGAGATATCAGATCTCGAGTGTGTATGTCGGGTGAATTTAGCACAATAGATAAATCCATAGAAGATATTCTCATAAACCTCATGGCTGAGAAGGTCATGTCTACAGGAGAACAAGATTTGTCGACAAGAGGAATGCAAGCATCCTGTCACACACCCACTATGAAAACTAAGATTTTTTACCTTTTTTTTATCCTTTTTCTCGAGGGACAAAATCCTCGAAATTCTATGGGGCCTAGCACAGACCCTCCCTTCCCTTATGCTCCCCCATGTGATTGTTGGCTATGACCACAAGCCTTACCAAAAAGGTGCTTCTGGCTTTTGCGATTCGGGGAATCGTGATGCAAGCATTCCCCTATTCCTTTTCTTTCAAAATGTTGAAACCCAAAAGGGTATAACAGATCCTTAGCTCCTCCCTTGGGTCACTTTTCATACAACTGGTCCTATGACCTAGCGTTGTTCCCCTAAATGCTTTTGGGGTTTCATGATTTGGGAAATCACGATGCAATCATTCCTCCTTTCACTTTAAAATCCCAGGAAACCAAAATCCCGGTATCATCCAGATATATAGTCCAGATCGTCGACTTGATCAACGACCTAGATTAAATCCTGACACTCTACCTTTCAGGATTTCTAGCGAGGTCTTCACTCCTATTCCTCTGTTTTCCAGAACCCTGGTGGCCTTAGATATTTGCCTCGCGTCCCTACAAATGGGAAGTCCAGACTCTTTCGGGACTCCTTCTCCCTACCACAAGACCCTATCCAATGACCCAGGGCTCATTCACAGAGTGCATCAAGGTTTCGCGTACCGAGATTTCACGACTGGCGAAGATGAGGGGTCTTGCCCTTGGGTTTCTCGAGTGACGAAATGCCAAAACACCAAAACCTATTCACGCTAAACCATTTCAGGGTTTTTCATATCGAGATTTCATGACTGGCGAATACAAGGCAACTTTCCCTTGGGTTTCTGGGGTGTTGAAAGACTGAAACACCAAAACCTATTCACACTAAACCATTTCAGGGTTTCTCATATCATCATTTCATGACTGGAAAATACATGGGAAATTTCCCTTAGGTTTCCTGGGTGCCGAAACGCCGAAACACCAAAACCTATTCACGCTAAACCATTTCGGGGTTTCGCATATCGGGATTTCATGAC
>JZKD02S2295990.1:388663-405560 GCA_000966675.3 Picea glauca | reverse complement strand
ACCCTATCCAATGACCCAGGGCTCATTCACAGAGTGCATCAAGGTTTCGCGTACCGAGATTTCACGACTGGCGAAGATGAGGGGTCTTGCCCTTGGGTTTCTCGAGTGACGAAATACCGAAACACCAAAACCTATTCACGCTAAACCATTTCAGGGTTTCTCATAGCATCATTTCATGACTGGAAAATACATGGGAACTTTCCCTTAGGTTTCCTGGGTGCCGAAACGCCGAAACACCAAAACCTATTCACGCTAAACCATTTCGGGGTTTCGCATATCGGGATTTCATGACTGGAGAATACAAGGGAACTTTCCCTTGGGTTTCCCAGGTGCCGAAACGCCGAAACACCAAAACCTATTCATGCTAAACCATTTCAGGGTTTCACATATCATGATTTCACAACTGGAGAATACAAGGGAACTTGGCCTTGGGTTTCCCGGGTGCCGAAACGTCGAAACACCAAAACCTATTCACGCTAAACCATTTTGGGGTTTCGCATATCGGGATTTTGCGACTGGAAAATACAAGGGAACTTTCCCTTGGGTTTCCCAGGTGCCAAAACATTGAAACACAAAAACCTATTCATGATAAGCCATTTCGAGGTTTCGCATATCAGGATTTTGTGACTGGAAAATACAAGGGAACTTGCCCTTGGGTTTCCCGGGTGTCGAAATGCCAACACACCAAAACCTATTCATGCTAAACCATTTCAGGGTTTCGCATATTGGGATTTTTTGTACCGGGATTTCACAACTTGCGAAGACGTGTGATTCATACCATTGGGTTTTCCAGGTGCCGAAACGCCAAAATCCTTTTACACTACACTGCTTTGGGGTTTAACATACTGAGATTTCGCGTATCGAGATTTCACAACTTGCGAAGACATGGGATTCATACCATTGGGTTTACTGGGTGCCGAAACTCCGAAGCCCATTTACTTTGCGACAAGGGAAAGGTAAACTCATGGATTTACTACAATGGTATTATTTTCAAGGGATTCACTCCGACTCTGGAATGCGAGGGAAATTTCTCGAAAAAGGTGCCTTAGGGAGGATGAACCAGGGCATAGCACGAGTCAAGTTAGATGGGTCAATCCTTAGGGGAATGGACTCATATTATAAACTCATACATTCTATACATTAATCAATTTGTAGTTATATCAATATAAGCATGCATCCATTATTTCTAATCAAAACACAAAGAAAACACTTCTATACAGAAACTATTTACGAGCGTATAAAAATGAGCATGCGATCGTGAAATTCAATTCCAAATGCAATAAATAACACTTATCAAAAATTCCAGATGCGATGTGAATGCTGAGAGCGGTGCTCGTTTCCACCCAACCGTAGGCTCAGTGACTCCAAACGGATTTACCACTAGCCACCCTCGAGCGAGACCACGATGCTTGAGGTTCAATTTTCTACTTCTGTCTCAACGGAAGTCAAGGACGAAGGTTACTCTCCTTCTCCTTTGTTTAGAATTCCCTATGTTTTTGGAGTTTCTCCAGTTCTTCCCCATGATCCCTGTCACGTGCGTTCTCCTTTCTTCTCTCCTCCCCTTACCACACTTCCTCTCTTTCCTTTTCTCCGCAAGATTGCGTGCAGCATGAATTTCCTCGTCCGCAGTTAGGTATGGGAGATGTTAAGGATGGGATTTTCACCCCCGTCCCCTCATTAACTCTTGAGGAGCCTCCCCACCTACCAATCTGATGGGAAATTCATTCCGGGGTTAGAGAGTAGCTTTGGTCTTTGAGAAAGTAAAACCAGTACGGTACTGGCTTGGTGAAAGTTAACGCAACCATTCCAGGTCCCTTCCACCACCTCTCATTAGCCATCGTGGTCTTTTTTAGCACATCCCCCTCCCAGCAACCATGCAACACATATTTATAACATAATTTTCATTCATCGACCTTTCATAAAAAGGTCCTTCAAATCAAACATTCGTGTCTTTGAGTTTGCCATAGTTCTTGGCCAATATAGTTATTTTTACAGACGGGGGGAAACAGGGTGTTACAATTCCCTCCCCCTTAAAGGAACATTGTCCTCAATTTTCTATCTATCAATATGACGTGTATGTACAGAAGTAAACAAAATCGGATATGCATGTTTCATGGCATCTTCCATTTCCCAGGTAGCCTCATCTGGGCCAAAATGTTTCCACTGCACCTTGACCCGTGCAATGGTTTCGTTCTTGAGTGGGGTTTCCTTTCTGTCCAATATGCATTGAGGTTCTGGCAACAATTCTCCCTCCGGTTCCACCTTGATCATAGACCATTCAATTATATGATTAGAATCATGTACATATTTCTTCAATAATCAAACATGGAAAACATCATGTGCTTTTACTGTGGGAGGAAGTGCTAGCCTATAGGCTACAGGTCCCACTCTATCTATAACTTTAAAGGGTCCGCAATACTGAGGTGCCAACTTGGCACAAGTTCCCATCCTCAGGGAACTCTTCCTGGGCCTAACTTTGAGATATACATGGTCTCCCACCTTGAACTTTCTTGGAGTTCTCTTTTGGTCGGCGTAACTTTTCTGTTAGCTCCAAGGGACCTTTAGATTTTGTTTTATCTGAGTCACATGTTGTTCCATTTCTTTCAACATGTTGGGTCCAATAGTAAATTTGTTTACGGGATTGCTCCAACTAACTAGAGTGTTGCACGGCCTACCATAGAGGACTTCGAAAGAACTCATATTTAGGGATTCTTGGTAGCCTTTGTTCTAGGAGAATTCCACCAGTGGCAAGTAGTCTTCCCACTTTTTGGGTTGATGCATTACATGCATTCTTAGCATGTCTTCTAATATTTGGTTCACTCTTTCCTTATATCCATTGCTTTGAGGATGATAGGCTATGATAAATAGTAATTTGGTCTCCAGACCAACCATCAAGGATTTCCAAAAGTTGGAAGTAAATTTCGTGTCTTTGTCAAACATTATCTCTTTAGGCATACCATGTAGTCTGAATATCTCCTTCATGAATATGCTGGCGATATCTATTTCCTTGCAAGTTTATTTGATGGGGATAAAATGGGTGGACTTGCTCAATTTATCCACCACTACCATGATGGCGTCATTCTATTTGGTCAATGTTGGCAATTCAGTGATGAAGTCCATGGAAATGTTTCCCACTTCCATTCCAGGATTGGTAGAGGTTGTAAAAATCCTGTTGGGTGTCGTTTTTCTACTTTAAATTGTTGGCATTCTAGGCACTTAGCTAAATAGTTAGCTATGTCTTCATTTAACCCAGGCCAATAGAATTGTTTCCTAGTTGCCGTAATCATCTTTTGATATCCCGGGTGACCAGTATATGGTCTTTTATGTAGTTCATCCATTATGAACCTCTTCAAGTCATCACAATCTGGAATATACAATCTATTTCTGTAAGTTAGCAGACCTCCATCTATCATATGGTAGCCTTCATACTTTATTCCTATGGGTTCTTGCTTCAGGTATGAGGTCACGGTCTGGAAGAATGTGTCGATTTCTTATGCATTCCTGAATCTTTCTTTGACATTCGTCTCGCAGGTGCTTACCATTTCCAGGTGAATTGTTTTCATACTTATACTAAGGGAATCAACCACCTTATTTTCCTTTCCTTTAACATGTTTGATTTCAAAATCAAAATCACTAGGGAGGGCCATCCACCTAGCTTGTTTGGCATTGAGATTTGGTTGGTCAAACAGATATTGCAATCCATAGTGGTCTATCATAGTACAAATTTCTTTCCCAGGAGGTAATGTCTCCACATTTCTAAGGAGTGCACTATGGCGGACAACTCTAGATCATGGGTCACATAGTTGACTTCATGCTCATTCAATTTTAGAGATTCATAGTAGACTACACTTCCTCCTTGCATAAGGACTCCTCTGAGCCCTTCCTTACAGGCATCTGTGCACACGAGGAAGACATTTTCGGGATCAACGATCTTCAACAAGGGTGCATGGGTTAGAAGGTGTTTCAGGGATTGAAATATTTCTTCACATTCTTGTGTCCATGTGAATTTAGCTCCCTTTTTCTAGAGGGAAGTGATTGGACAACCAATCTTGGAGAATCCTTTTATAAATCTCCTATAGTATCCTGCTAAGCCCATAAAGGATCTAATATCTCAAATGTCCTTTGGGGTAGGCCATTCCATAATAGACATGATCTTGTTAGCATATATTGCTACTCCCTGTTCAGATATGACATGGCCCAAGTAATGTATTTTCTTCTGGAAAAAGTCGTACTTGCTAAATTTGGCATAGAGCTGATGTTCTCTTAGCACTTGAAGAACAAGTCTAAGATGTTCCTCATGTTCCTCTCTATTCTTGGAGTAAATTAATATATCGTCAATAAAAACCAGTACAAATTTGTCTATGAATTTGCTGAGCACATTGTTCATCAAGCACATAAAAGTGGCAGGGGCATTGGTCAATCCAAATGGTACTACCACAAACTCATAGTGACCATATCTCATCTTGAAGGCAATTTTGTGGATGTCTTCACCCTTGATTCGGACTTGATAGTATCCAGATCTCAAGTCAATCTTTGAGAAGATGGAAGCACCTCCCAATTGATCTAACAGGTCATTGATCCTGGGTAAGGGGTACTTGTTCTTTATGGTTACCTTATTGAGTTGTCTATAATCTATGCATAGTCAGAGGGTACCATCTTTCTTTTTCACAAATAGGACTGGTGCTCCCCATGGAGACACGCTAGGCTAGATATAGCTTATATCCATCATTTCATTTAGTTGTAATTTAAGCTCAACTAGCTCAGGTGTGCTCATCCTGTAGGGTGTCCTAGACACTGGCATTGCTCCCGGTGCAAGTTCTATCGAGAAGTCAATGTCCCTTCTCAGAGGTAAACCTGGTACCTCTTCTGGAAATACATCTCTATATTCTCTTAGTGTGGGGTGGTCTTCGAGGCCTGGTTTGTCATCTTCAACTGATTCCAACACCTGTATCGCATATAGTGGACATCCCTTTCTACAATGCTTTCTCATTTGAAGGGTTGATATTCGTCTCACCGAGACATGTTTTCGGATCCTTTGAAGGGTTATCCTTCTTCCTTCTTCACTTACACATTCTAAGGTTTTATGGTAACAGTCCAGTCTGGATTTATATGTGGCTATCCAGTCCATACCAATCAATAGGTCATACAATCCTAGGGGTAATATAATACATTAAGGGTTGCTTGGGTGGGGAATTCACCCATAGTGAATTGGCAAGCTGGTATGACCTATGCTACCTTTCTTTTGGTGCCAGTGGATAACTATACCAACCATGGCTTGGCGTGTTTATGTGGCTATAATTTACACTTATAAACAACCTTAGGGGATATATAACTCAAATTTGAGCCAGGGTCAATTAGAATAGACACTAGATGGTTGGTGATCATACCTTCCATCTCCACCACTAAAGCTTGGTGGTCATATTGTTTATTATCCACGGCTGCATAAATTTGCGGCATACTCCTGGCCATGTCATTGATGGTGGTAGCTTCTTGAACGTTGTAAATTCTTTAATTGTTCTGTTGTCGGTGCGGGTAGTCCCTCAGTAGATGTTTTTCTCCACAACCCCAACATTATAAGGGTTCTCTCTTCGGGTTATCAATCTTTCCTGGGGTAGATGCAAAAGTTTTATTTCAGCTCTGGGAGGGAAAATTCTTCTGTGTACAATTCGGGTTAGGAAGCTCATCCTTGCGTCCTTTTTATAGTTTTTAAATCTTGGGGATTTAAACCCCTTTTTCTGGAATCTCGAACTATTCTTCTACTTCCAACCTTCAGGAGGTTTTGTCCGATGCCCAAGCTGTTCATAACAATATATTTCCTTTTGGATGGTATCTTCTAGGGTCTTTGGCTCATCAAAATCAATTATGTTCTGATAGTCCTTAGGTATCCCATTGATGAATCATTGAACCTTTTCCTTTTCTGCTTTTATATAGGGTACGTACCTTAGCAATTCGAGGAATCTGCTTACATATTCCTCTATGGTGTGTTGCTCCAGCTTGAATTCATAGAATTCTTTAGTCTTTTCGTCAAAATATTTTTCTGACAGATACTTCTTCCTGAAGTATTTCTCAAACCGTTCCCAAGATAGGTCCTCTTCGTGAATCCCTTTTACGTTCTTAAGGTCTTCCCACCAAATGGAAGCCTTCCCATTCAGGTTGAAAGTGGATACTCGAGCCTTCAAATTTTTTGAGAAGTCATGGACTCTGAAATACTTCTTTAGTCCAAGTAGCCAGGCCTCCGCTTCCTCTCCCTTCTTTATTTCACCATCGAAAGAGGGTGGTTTGGCCTTCTTAAATTCTTCGAGATTATGATTTTTGGAATGATTTCGGTTCTTCTATTTTCTTCGAGAATAAGAACTAGTTTTACTACTAGAAGATCCCTCTGAGTCGCTAGTTTCCTTTCCAGAGGAGTCGTCTGACACTTGTCCCTTATCTCTAGGGTGAACCTTTCTCGAGGTGCACTTCCTAGTGTGGCCACTCAAAATACCACGTTACCGTATCTCAGGTGGACTTCAACTTTTCTTTGTCTCTCGTCGGTCTGTGTGACTGATGTTAGGTCCATGCTGTAATTGTCTTTGTATGTCGTATAAACTCTGCAACAAGACTGCATTATTTTTTGTTTGCTTATATTTCTCTTTTATCAACCTCTCATTGTTAGCCTTGCATCTCTGTAGTTCAACCATGACGCTTCTCACAGTCTCAGCTAGATCTGGAGGGGTCTCTACCGCTCTCCTTTTGTCAGAATTTTCATCTCTATTGTGGGATCCATCCCCCACTTCATGGTGTGTCACCATTATATGAGTCTACAATTTCTCGCGGTTGATCGTCCGCTTGTTGTGCAAGAAAAACACTTATTGTTAGTCAACATTATATTCATTCACAATCAACGCATAATTCATATTTTTCAAATGCATACACAATAGGAATTTTCATTCTTAACTTCGGCTTTTGATAAGGGGGGTTAGGATAGAGAGTTACTCCTTTTAAGAGTACTTCAGATGGATTTCCTGTGAAACTCATCCATGAGCCCAAGTAGGCCAAGTGTTGTAACCATGCTCTGATACCAATTTGTCACACACCCACTACGACAAATAAGATTTTTTGCCTTTTTTTTCTCCTTTTTCTCGAGGGACAAAACCCCCAAAATTCTATGGGGCCTAGCATAGACCCTCCCTTCCCTTATTCTCCCCCATGTGATAATTGGTTATGAACACAGGCCTTACCAAAAAGGCGCTTCTGGCTTTCGCGATTCAGGGAATCACGATGCAAGTGTTCCCCTATTCTCTGTCTTTCAAAATTCCAAAACCCAAAAGGGTCTAACAGATCCTTAGCTCCTCCCTTGGGTCACTTTTCATACAACTGGTCCTATGACCTCGTGGTGTTCCTCTAAATGGTTTTAGGGTTTTGCGATCCGGGAAATCACGATGCAAGTGTTCCTCCTTTCCCTTTAAAATCCCCTGAACCCAAAAGCCCGATATCATCTGGATCTATGGTCCATATCGTCGACTTGATCAACAACCCAGATTAAATCCCGACACTCTACCTTTCGGGATTTCTGGTGATGTCTTCACTCCTATTTCTTTATTTTCCAGAACCCTGGTGGCCTTAGAACTTCACCTCATGTCCCTACAAATGGACGGTCCAGACTCTTTTGGGACTCCTTCTCCCTACCACAAGACCCCGTCCGGTGACCTAGGGCTCATTGACAGAGCGCATCGGGGTTTCACGTACTTGGATTTTGCGACTGGTGAAGATGAGGGGTCTTTCCCTTGGGTTTCCTAGGTGTCAAAAAACTGAAACACCAAAACCTATTCACGTTAAACCATTTCGGGGTTTCACATATTGGGATTTCGTGACTGGTGAATACAAGGGAAGTTTCCCTTGGGTTTCCTAGGTGACGAAACGTTGAAACACCAAAACCTATGCACACTAAACCATTTCAGGGTTTCACATATCAGGATTTCGTGACTGGCGAATAGAAGGGAACTTTCCCTTGGGTTTCCCGGGTGTTGAAACATCGAAACACCAAAACCTATTCACACTAAATCATTTCAGGGTTTCACATATCAAGATTTCGTGATTGGAGAATACAAGGGAACTTGCCCTTGGGTTTCCCAGGTGGCGAAATGCTGAAACACTAAAACCTATTCATGCTAAACCATTTTGTGGTTTTTCATATCAGGATTTCATGACTGGTGAATACAAGGGAACTTGGCCTTGGGTTTCCTAGGTGCCGAAACACCGAAACACCAAAACCTATTCATGCTAAACCATTTCGGGGTTTTGCATATTGGGATTTCACGACTAGCAAATACAAGGGAACTTGGCCTTTGGTTTCTTGGGCGCTGAAATTCCGAAACACCAAAACCTATTCACGCTAAACCATTTTGAGGTTTCGCATATTGGTATTTCACGACTGGCGAATACAAGGGAACTTTCCCTTGGGTTTCCCAGGTGCTGAAACGTTGAAATACCAAAACTTATTCACGCTAAACCATTTTGGGGTTTCTCATATCGGGATTTCACGACTGGTGAATACAAGGGAACTTGCCCTTGGGTTTCTCGAGTGATGAAATGTCGAAACACCAAAACCTATTCATGCTAAACCATTTTGGGGTTTCGCATATCATAATTTTGCGTACCAGGATTTCGCAACTTGTGAATACATGGGATTTATACCATTGGGTTTCCCAGGTGTCAAAACACTGAAATCCTTTTACACTACACCGCTTCGGGGTTTTACATACCAAGATTTCACATACCGGAATTTCGCAACTTACGAAGACATGGGATTCATACCATTGGGTTTCCTAGGTGCCAAAAATATGAAGCCCATTTACTTTGTGACAGGGGAAAGGTAAACTTATGGATTTACTACAATGGTAGTCTTTTCAAGGGATTCACTCCGACTCTGGAATGCGAGGGAACTTTCCCATAAAAGGTGCCTTCGAGAGGATGAACTAGGGCATAGCATGAGTTAAGTTAGATGGGTCAATCCTCAGGGGAATGGACTTGTATCCTGAACTCATACATTCTATACCTTAACCGATTTGTAGTTATATCAGTATAAGCATGCATCCATTATTTCTAATAAAAACACAAGGAAAACACTTATATACAAAAGCTATTTACAAGTGTATAAAAATGAGCATGCGATCGTGACATTCAATTCCAAATGAAAGACATAAAACTTATCATAAATTCCATATGTGATGTGAATGCTGAGACCGTTTCCACCCAAATGTAGGCTCAGTGACTCCAAATGGATTTACCACTATCCACTCTCGAGCTAGACCATGATGCTTGAGGTTCAATTTTCTACTTCTGGCTCAATGAAAGTCAAGGATGAAGGTTACTCTCCTTCTCCTTTGTTCAAAATTCCCTGTGTTTTTGAAGTTTCTCCAATTCTTCCCCACAATCCCTATCGTGTGCATTCTCCTTTCTTCTCTCCTCCCCTTACCACACTTCCTCTCTTGACTTTTCTTCGCAAGATTGTGTGTGGTGGGAATTTCCTCATCCGTGGTCAGGTCTAGGAGCTGTTACGAATGGGCGGTTCACCCCCATCCCCTCATTAACTCTTGAGGAACCTCCCTACCTACCAATCTGATAGGAAATCCATTCCGAGTTCAGAGAGTAGATTTGGTCTTTGAGAAAGTAAAACCAGTACGGTACTGGCTCGGTGGAAGTTAACGCAACCATTCCAGGTCCCTTCAACCACCTCTCATTAGCCATTGTGGTCTCTTTTAGCACAACCCCCTCCTAGCAACCATGCAACACATATTTATAACACAATTTACATTCATCGACCTTTCATAAAAAGGTTCATCAAATCAAACATTCATGTCTTTGAGTTTTCCATAGTTCTTGGCCAATATAGTTATTTTTACAGACTGGGGGAAATAGGGTGTTACACATCCCCATCGACAACACATTAATATGGGCCCTCATGAACTACGACAGAGAAACAAACCAAGCATCTTGATGACTTGGAAAATGAGAATCTCATCCCATCAATCCTGCCTGACTACATCCTGCCTCTGGCTGGCGCAGAGAGTTGTGACAACGTCCTGAGGGACTTCAACTACACATTGATCATTAGGTACCTCCCAAAGGGGATATGCACAGTGGGAACATAGTTGGAGAGGATTATGATGCTTAAGAACAATGACTTCAACTTGGGAGATCACAAAAATTATTGAATTCTTGAACCACAGAAGTATTTGACCAAGAAAAAGGGGAAGAAGTCAATTATAATCCCCCAGTCGGGGACCATGGACATCGTAAGATCGATCATCCTCAATGTAATGAAGTTACCACACTTCAATAGACATCATGACGTTAACGCATGTGTTAAAATTCTACTATTGTGCTTGCATGGAGGTTACCTATGATTGGACAGGTGCATCACAGTATATTATACGTTGATCGACTAAATCACCAAATTGAGCATGAAAGTACCAGACCCACAAGACTTTTACCCAGGGAAGGCTGCATATCGTGCCCTAGTGCAGACAATAAAATACACCTATGGAGATGTGGAGAAGGGGAAGTGGTGCTATAAGGTAGTCTCCATCTAGAATGACATAGTGCACCTAACTTGCCAGTTGATCATTGGTAAGATCGTCAGGAAGAATAGACCAACACAGGTCACGGGGTTTGTCGTCAACCTCACAGGAAAATGGGTTGAGGGTCTGCAAATGAACTGGGCAAGCTACCTTGTCAACCAGTTAGAGAAAGACTATCATGAAGCTCAGGATAAGGGTTATGAGTTTCATTTCAACTAGATATTGACTCTCATTTCCTTCATTTCTTGGGAGATGCTGGAAGGATAGATGTTCCCTGAAATTGAGCCATCTAAACCACTAGTTGCAAAGTTCACTACGCTATGGTATTCAAGCGACATGGAAAAACAATGGAAGTCAAATGCAGTGTTCCACACCTATTATATGCAGCTGAAGAGGGCCATTGAATATTTCCCTCACATGACACCAAACACTCTGCACAGGTTCAGGCCACTTGCAAAGTTCTACATAGATATGCACTTCATCTATATCACTGCACGTGGGGACAAACACAAAGACGAGATCCAATCCTATTACAAACTCACAGAGGAGGACATGGAATAAATAAAAAAAGAATGTCCTACAAAATTCCTTGTACCAGTTCACCAGGTAGAACTCTCTGACCCCGACCTCATCAAAATCCCTATGGTCATTCACAAAGAATATGATGCACCTAGCAACAGCAGGAAGAAAAAGAAGGAATATGTACAGGAACTGAACAATGCATTAGAAGAGACTGCATCAGATTCACTTGAAGGGGGAGGAGGCAACAAAATAGACAAAGAAGAGGATGAAGGGGATGAATACAAGTAGAAGCATGGTGAAGTAACACCTCCTAAATATCCACAGACAGAGATAGAAACATCCAAGAAAAGAAAGGGTTCCCCAACGAAACCTTCACTACAGAAGAATTCAAAAGCCAGTAAACCCCCATTCCACACTATGTTCATGGTGGATGACATTGAACTTATCATTGTTGTTGTATCAGATACCTCAGAGGACATCTTCCAGTGAAGCAAATACAAACAAGAGACAATGTTTGACAAGATTGAGGCATAACTCAAAGGGGTACAACAGGCTCTTTATTCGAGTCGTGTAGTGTCTACTGTGTAGTTGTCAGTAGGGGAAATAGAAGTAGGAGATGAGCCTACCCAGCTACGCAGATTAGCAGACTCAATTGAGGCTCACCTTCATTAGGTATAGGAGGTAAAGGAGTAGGCCACATAGGCCTTGAAGCAAGCAAAGGAGGAATCCATAGAGAAATGTTGGGTTACGCAACAAGAAAAGTATGACCTCCAGGCAATGTTTGCAGAGGATAGAGCTCAGATCCATAAGGAGAAAGAACAGTTGCTCACGAAGCATATGGGAGTTAAATAAGAAGTCACCAAAGCACTTCACTCTATGACGAGCCTAGCACAGATGGAAGAAGAAATTGTTGAGAGTTAGGTGGGGAGTCCTGCTGAAGCCATTCAACAGCTCCAAGCATGAATAACAGAACTGGAACTACAAGCCATGCCAAGCACCCCACAAGAAGTGAGAATCATAGAGAGGAAACTTCCAGGAGTGTTATAACCCTAAATTGCACCAGACATGCTTACCTGGCATCAGGCCATCTCATTTGACTTATTTTCCAATCCACTACTAAACAACTTCTTAAAAAACACCCTTTTTGAAGGCATACATGCCCTGCTCCACTACTGCATGCTTGTGTACGCTGGCTGACCCACTACAGCCTGCGTATACCTAAAAAGAACGAAAAATGGAAAGTTGCAAATGGAACACATAGTTTTGGGTAATTTAACTAAACCATTTTACTGCCCATAGATGGTCACTTGAACAAATACCTAGCCCTTTCTAACCTATAAAAGAAGGGGTAGGGGTCCCATTTGAAAGGAGGAAAATCATAGAAAAGAAACTATGCCCGATTTAGCATTCCCAATGCCCCAACCTTTTGAAACTATTGTGTAGAGAGAAGCATATATAGAAGCAGTTGGAGCACAATTGAAGAGGATCCCAGGACCAGATTCGAGGAGCAGTGGTCAATCTCACTATTGTAAGGTTACTCTTGTGAGATTAATAAAAGAAGTACTTTCCTTGTCCCGCCATATGAGATTGTCAATATTTAAATTTGATTATATTTTGATAGAATATCTAACCCATTATTTTATAGTTCATATGCATGTGGAGTTCTTTGTTTTTCTTTTATGAATGCAATTCATCTTTGGAAGGAGAATTGCAGTCAAGGAGAGACCAAATGTTAAAGGGATCGACATCAAACACGGAAACTAAGGTACAGTAACTTGATCTCTTAAACCTCGTATTTGCATATGAATAATAGGGTTTATGATTGGGATGTTGGTAAGATGTAGGAGACTTTAGGTCATTTTTGCATGAACAATAAAACCCTTAATGCTAGTCTGTAGGAGGGATTTTCCACCTACAACATAATTGGCGACCATACTGGGGAAATCTCTAGGGTTTTGGGGGATACTTGTTGGGTATTTTTTAATTGGTTTTACTACCTTTTTCAGAATTTCTGGAAAATTCTGAGCTAGTAGGGATTTTGGTCTTCCATACCAGTACTCCATGCTTCCTTTTCCTGACTATTTTTACTTTTTCTGGGAAGCCATAGAGGTATGCATGACCTGCAGAAGGTATGCTCTCATATACACATGCCCTGACTTCATACAACCAGTGTACATACGTTGGTTGCTGAAAGATCAGTCACGTGTCTGAGTCCCGAATTTGTTTTTAAAAGAGGCAGTTATCAACTCCCCTGTCAGAAGTAATCCTTCTCAAGGGTTTTCTGGATCTCGTTCTGGTTTCTGTTGTTTTGTTAGAGTTATTTTTTGTACCTTTAAGGGGTTATGGTCTTCAATACCAATACTCCCTGCCTATGCTTAGCTGCTTCTCTTGCTTCTTTTGAGGAGAAACATGGGCACACACGTCCAATAGTATTCCTACACATGTGCATACACGTCCTGTCTTTGGGCAGCCCACGTGCATACGCTGGCTGTTGAAGTGACAGTCATGTGTCTGTCTGGAAAATTTTGAAGAGGCAGTCATCCTCTTCCCTATGAAGTTTTTACTTCCTAGGTTTTTCTTTTTTATTTATGGTCTTTATCATATCATTTTCAGCATAGGTTGTGTTCCAGCATAGCTTGTGTTGGAGCCACCCTTGTTTTTTACCTTCCAAAAAATTTTCAATTTTTAAAACTTGAAATCTAAGTGGACTTTCTTTTTCCTTTCGAGATCTTAAAACTCTGTAATCTTGTTTCCTGAATAGAAATACTTTTCCTATTTTCAAAACAGATCCATTCTCGCAAGTGTGATTTCTCTTTTTTTTTATTTTCGGGGTCTCGCAAGTCAAATACTTTAATCTTTGAATTCACAAGCCCCGAGTCGCGAAACAGTGAACTTGTTTTTAATTTTCACCCAAGGAATTAACTAGGGTAAAGCCTTTAACCTATGATTAGACGTCGTCAGGGTTTTACGCCTTGGCATTCGTCAAACCCAAGTTTTTGTTTTGGCAGCCCCGATACCCAAGAACACGATAACTTTATGATAACCTTGGTCAGTGATTAAAGGTAAAAAACTAACCATGGTTAAATTTGGTTCTCGGCACCTCGCCACTCGGCACGTTCTTTCATAAAGTTAAAGCTCCTAAAAACCACGACTCATGAGGTTGCGACATGATTATAGCAAGATTAATTAGTAGCCTAATCTAAAATTATCTTCCCATAATTTGAGCCTTAATTATCGCTACATCATGATATCGCGACTCGGCATATCATTCTCCCAAAAATCTGTATTCAATGTTCCGAGTCGCGATATGGTGAACAAATTAATTATATAATTAAGGATGCCCCCAAATCAAGGTTACTATTAATTAAGCTAAAATCGGCACTTGCAGTCTCGCGAGTTGAAGAGTAAAAATGTTAAAAGGAAATTCACGATGCGACGAATAGCGAAAAAATGATTTAAGTTGCTAAGATTTGATTTTTTAAATTTAAACGAGATACGTCCCACACATCGAGGTTCGCACACTTCACGAGGAAGCTACTTGCTCTCCATAACCCAACTGCCTGTCAAGCTGCCGAACATTGATGACATTAATGAAGAATTAGGGTAAATACACGAATAAATAAGATCGGATTTATGCAATAAATTTGTTTCTATTTGCGATTTGACAGATTTATTTCAAATATACAAGAGTTTCATTCTATTTTAACATGTCTCATAAGCACACAGAGCTCACCTTTCTCTGAGCGAACTAATTTTTGCATGTATACACAGTTCTATCACAGAAGAGCGAAAAAGCAAGCTTCAGCCATGGCTCCACGGAAAGTTGCGAAGGCAAAGGTCGAAATTACAGCGCAGGGTTCTGACACTGTCTCTGATAATTGACCTTGGACGGGTGGCTCAGTACCCAACTGGTCGTTTGTTTAAGATATTCTTCAATCTGAATTGGTGAGTTACTCAGACTCTGATGACAATGATAATGAAAAAGACGACTTGAACACAAAATACAAAATAGTTGTTCAGTCGGGAATGCACCTAGTTGCAACCAGACCACGATTGCTCCCATACTATGACATGATCCGATGGGCATTGGATCACATAGACCTACCCACCAGAACTATCACAAGTGACCAACGGACCACAGTCGAAACTTTCAGACCAGAGCATATCCAAAACATGTACAAGCTCCCAACAACTTATGAATACACATATAATGCTGAATTCCTGGAGGAATTCAAGAAGGAGTGCACATAATATGACAAAACTATGTCAGGTTTGATAAAGGATTGGGTTTCACGCTCTGCGACATTCAGAGCGAATGACAAGGGCGTGTATTCAATTGCTTCATTGGAGCCACAAGATATGTATGTGGCAATGATGACATGTCGACTATTCAGAAGGGAGGATACTTCGCATTTCTACATTGCGTGGGTACCTCTCATATTTTGGGTAGCAGAAGGTTGCTCATTTAATTGGGCGAAGATACTCTCGGATAGGTTGTTCAACCAGATTACAGAGTACAGGGAGTAGAAAGCAGTCGGGGGACCATCCTCATTCTTCATGTCTGCGTATATCATGGACGTGATATGCTCCATGATGCTTTTCCCTTTGATGAATTGGGCTTGGAGTCCAACCCAAGAAAAAACTGTGCATGAATATCACGACAAACTGTCGGAAAATAAAGCAAATGAATTTATTTATGAGATTTTCAACCGGGTGATGGTGCCCCTGCACATCGCCATTTTTGGTCGTTCGCCACCTCGCATCTCGGATAGCATTTTTGCAAATCTGAAGGGTATCGCGGACTGGTACGTAGAAGCAGAGTTTTCCTATTTCAGAGTGTTTGGAGCTATAGTCCCCCCATTTGCGCTACCACTATTTATTCCCGACAAGTTGGCCTGTCGCGAGATTTCCCAACAAGCAGTGATTGGCGGAGTGAGTAAAGAGCTCAAAGCATCATCAAACAAGGTATGGTCATTTTTCCCCGCTCGGCTAAATTCTTATTCTTTATTGGATTTTGGACATGCTAAGGCTGAGGCTACAACTTTACAAGACTTGAGTTTGGTCTCTATTGAGTATAAAAAGCATGATCCTCAGAAAATTGTAAGCGCCCATCTGTCAAATTGTGGGTTGAAGAAGTTTGAACATGATTGTTCACCCTCGGATGATATTTTTCGAGGGGCGAGGTCCTATGGGGAAGTGCTAGTTCGAATCAGATATTTAGCACCCGAAGACATGGCCTCTGTTTTAAAGTTTCAGGAGCATATAAAAATATGTCTTCCCGCTGTACTAGGAGGTTTGGGTCTTTCCAAGGATAAAGAGAAGGAAGATGAAAGTTCTGAGGGCCAAAATTCTAAATACAAAAAACGTCAGGAAGTGGAGCAGGAGAAGAATCCCGAAACAGAAAAAGAAACTACTGACCCACCCAAGGAACATAGTCTAGAGGTGGAAGTAAGAAACACAGACCTGTCGGAAACTCAGAATCCAGAGACTAAGACGAAGGCCTCTGATCCTCTGAAGGAATATGACTCACTCAGCACACCAGGAAAGGCGGTGAAGCAAATGATGGAAAATGATGGGTGTAATGGCCATACTCAGAACAAATGGCACACGCGAATTTGGTTTTCAACCCTTTACTACTGGAAGGTTGAGTAGTAGTAGTAGTAATGGGTGGTGTGGGGGTTGGGTTGGGGGGAATCAAATTCCGTAATTCCGGTAATGATGGGCAGTTGTTGGTTTGGTGGCTCGCTTTGTCACACAACGCGCATGGTGGTTAGATGCGCGGAGGAAGTGGAGCTGTGGGATCCTTTGTTTTT
>JZKD02S2295990.1:347273-384015 GCA_000966675.3 Picea glauca | reverse complement strand
CAGCCTCCCCACGCAGATTGAGCTCGGATTTGGTGTCAAATCGACTTGGGAGCCGATCCATTAGTGGTTGGGAGGCCGACCAGCTTCATAAATGCGTCGTTTGGCAGGCGCATGGGTCTTTCACCCCACAGCGTGCATATGCGCACCAGGTACGAAGATGTTGCACGCGCGCGCGCGCGCCTAGTGGGTGCAAAGCGCCTTGTAATTTTTTGGCCATTTTGTATAGTTTTGACCCTTTTGTTGTGCTATGGAATTAATCCTTGTGCCATGAATGACTTTTTTTCTGTGCTGATGCGGAGTTCTTGTCGCCCTGTGCGGACGAAATTTCAGTGATAACAATACAGTTTTAAGTCTTTTTTAAATCTTTCACTTGGTGACTCCACTGAAACACAAACTGGTGTCTTAGAAAGCATACCAGACAGAACCCGAGTGGCAAGCTGATTACCCCTGTTAGTAATCCTGAAAAATTTTAAGAGAGAGAGGCTCGTTTGAGGCAACCGCTTCAGTTAATAAATCCAAAAACCCACTTTTAAAGACTAAATGCCCTTCAGAACCTCCTTCTTCTTGCAGTCCTCTGTTTGATACCAAAGATTCGGAAACAAACTACTCAGAATTTAGAAGTGATCCACATCAGACTTTCCCATCTATAAACAAGGGAAAAGGTCCTTTAGAAAGAGCGTTATCGTTTGACATACCAGCCTTTCTTCAGCAGAACTTCCCAGTTTTGCCTGATTCAAAAGAGTGTGTTACACCCTAATTTCCTACTCCCAAGTTGATGGAAGGCGTGGGAGGAGGAGGTGGAGGACAACCAAATGTCCCTCCTCCCAGAGTATTTGCAAAAGTAGCAGTGAGATACGCTCCCCTAGTTTTACCCATTCACCTCCATGATTTACCTGACAACTACATCAAGAATCTTCCTAAGTTCACTGGGGAGGGAGATCTAACCGCAACTGAGCATATAAATTTTTTTGATCAATTCGCATACATCTGTGGTATTGAGCACGAGGATGTTTATTCGAGACTTCTTGTACAAACCTTTGAAGGATAGGTCCGAACTTGGTTTAGGAGCCTTCCTGCAGCTTCTATTCGGACATATGATGCTTTGGAAGATACTTTCCTCAGACAATGGGGAGAGCGGAAAGATCACTTATATTACCTTACCGAGTTTGGGTCTCTATAGAAAAAGAACTCAGAAACAGTTATGGAATTTATTCTGAGATTTAACAAACTATATAATAAAATTCCAGCCGCTGTTAAACCTTCCAAACCCTTTCGAACCTGATTTTTCTCTACTTTTGTGAGAAAGAAGAGGGGCCACCCTAAATAGAATGCAAGATGATGCTGTCAAAATAGAATCTAATATGATGGCTTCAGGCAAGTTAAATACTAAAGTAGACACATTCAACCGAGAAAATAGACGCTATAGGGAACCAGCGGGTCCTTCGGGGTCAAATAGATATACTGATGACAGAGTAGATGATATGGCCCGAATAATTAAAGAACTGTCTAACAAAATCTCTAGGATGGAGTTGGATCAGGCTAAAGCTGATTCTTCTAACAAAAAGGACTTCAAGAGAAACCCAAATCCCCAAAATCAACAGAGGAAAATAAAGAATGAAGATCACAAAATACAAGCCCCACTAAAAAAATGAAAATTTTATAGGAGCAAATGACCTCCAAGATTTCGGAGATTTGGAAGATGAAGTCGCATTTTTTGGTGATGAATGTTCCCAGTAATTTTTGACCAAGGAAGACTATGAGAAATCTTTAAATACCTCTCAACCTTCTAATGAATATGAAGAAGGTGATCATCCCGACCTCTGCGTATCTCAACCAGAAACAGAAATGATAGCGGCTGATTTTCAACCCAAATACAATCTTAGATCAAAAAATAAGACCACCTCAACTGACCAACCTAAAAGAATCCTTCAAAGGAGTCAAGCTCATGAACCTCCTTTGGAAGAAACATTGTTACCCAACGATAAAATCAAGGTAGGAAAAACTCAAGAGTCCGACATGAAAAAAGTTGAAACCCAAACAAAAGAAACTGAACCAGTAGATAAAGTTATATCTTCGGCTAAGATCACGAGTGATAAAGTAGTCCAGACAAATAAGCCGGAAAGGACAAGCTCGAAATTCTTAACCAAAGAAATAGACAAGGTGAATTTATCTTTTAATTTTGAAAATGAATTAAATAAAATTAAGATACCGATTCCTTTCTACATTACCCTGAATATACATGATCTATTACTACATAACTGTATGTTAGACTCCGGGGCTTCACATAATGTTATGCCCAAAATTATAATGGAGAGGCTGGGCCTCCAGATCACTAGACCCTATGGAGATCTATACTCTTTCAATTCAAGAAAGATTAAATGTATGGGGATGATAAAAGATCTGGTTGTTACCCTGGCTCAGGTCCCAGTCAAGAGTATCTTGATGGATGTGGTTATTGCAGATATTCCTCCGAAATATGGTATGTTGTTATCCAGATCATGGGGAGCCAAGTTGGGGGGTTCTCTACAATTGGACATGTCATATGCCACAATTCCTATATTCGGTGGTCAGTTTACCCGGTTGTACAGAGAAACAATATTGGCGTATACTGTCAGTGATCCTCAGAATCCAAATAACTTTCCCATTTACATTGCAGACCAAGATCTGAGAAATTGCATATTTTCATTTGATGATGGTTTAGATGGGTGTCCAGAAGAACATGATATGAAGCAAGAAGAGCTTAGCCCTGTGACTGAAGAACTATGCAAAAGTGGTATCTGGAAAATGTACTTCGTTGGCGCTACGTCTTCTGAAGGAGTTGGTGCTGGCATACTTTTAGTAGCGCTTGAAGGTAAGTTTATTGTTCCTTTCTCATATCGTTTGCAATGGGATATAGATTACACCAATAACATATGTGAGTATGAAGCATTAATCTTAGGTTTGGAGGCAGCAAAGAAGTTAAATATAAAAAACTTGGAGGTTTATGGTGACGCTGAATTGATAGTAAGACAAGTGAACCGACAATACCAAGCTAAACATCCCAGGCTAAGAACATACAGAAATTGTGCTTGGGATTTGATGGAGAATTTGTTCTCATCTATAAAGGTCCATTTTATTCCTCGCAGAAAGAATTTATATGTTGATGCATTGGCTAAGGCAACCTCAACCTTTTCTCCTCCCAAGAACGTTAAATTGAAATATCATATTGAAATCATATATAAACCCTCTATACCCAACAATGTCAGACACTGGCAACTATTTGAAGATGACGAACAAATTCAGAAATTTCTTATGGCAATAGGTGAGTTCTCTTAAACTCATCCAGACCAAGAAAACCAAAACGACCCGATGTGGATTATGCAAGAGGGTGAAGATCCTGAAACCTTTCGAGATAAAATAGCAGATCATCGCATGTTGGTCCTTAAAAACAACTAGATCCCGAAAGGCTTAATTCCTTTAGAAAGACTCTTCGATCAAAACGACATACCTATGAAATCCACTTTGCAGCCCCAACCAGAAGAAGTGGAGGATTGCAAGGTAGGAACTGAAAAAGAAGCCATGATAGTAAAGATATCTAAATTCCTCCCTCCCAAGGTAAAATCCCAATACAGAGACCTACTCAAACAGTTTACAGATGTTTTCGCCTGGTTCTATGAAGAACTTCAAATGTATGATACTTCAATAGTTGAGCACAAGATACCGTTGAAGCCAGGGGTCAAGCCTTTTAGGCAAAAACTTAGGCAATTTAACCCCATTTTGTTGCCCATCATTGAAAAGGAAGTTAAAAAGCTTTTAGATGCGAAAATAATTGTACTTCTAAGGTACTCAGACCGGGTGGCAAATTTAGTCCCTGTTAGGAAAAAGAACGGAGAAATTAGACTATGTGTGGATTTCCGGAACTTGAACAGGTCCTCTCTTAAGGATAATTATCCACTCCCCAAAATGGACCATGTCCTGGAAAGGGTGGTTGGAGCGAATCGAATGTCTATGATAGATGGGTTTTCTGGGTATAACCAAATCACCATGAACGAGCTAGACAGAGAAAAAACCGCTTTCACCACACCATGGGGTACATTCATGTATGATAAAATGCCTTTTGGATTGATGAATGTAGGGGATACATTCCAGCGCGCTATGGACATCGCTTTCGTTGGAGAAAGAGAGAAGTTCATAGTAATCTACCTTGACGATTTAACGGTTTTCTCTAAAACCGATGAAGAACATTTGATCCATTTAAAACAGACTTTCGAAAAATGCCGCAGTTATGGCCTATCTTTGAACCCGAAGAAATCACATTTCGCTATGCAGGAAGGTAAGATTCTAGGGCATATCGTATCTAAATATGGGATCAGGATCGATCCTAAGAGGATTGAAGCAATACAAACTATCAGGATTCCTAGGAACATAAAAGAAATTCAATCTTTCTTAGGTACGATAAATTTTTTATGAAGGTTTATACCTAATTTTGCTGAGATTGTCAAATTGATCACAGGAATGCTGAAAAAGGATACCAGAGTAAATTGGAAAACCGAGGCTAAAGCGTCGCTTGGGCATATTAAAAAGTTCATCAGTGAAGCACATGTGTTAACAAGCCCAGATTACTTGAGAGATTTTCTCATCTTCTCGTTCGCTTCTGAACATACTATTGCCGCAGTGTTGCTACAAAAATATGATGAAGGATTTGAACGCCCGATCACATTTTTTAGCAAGAGCCTTAGAGACGCCGAACTAAAATATGATATAATAGAAAAACAGGCGTACGCAATGGTGAAAGCGCTTAAAGCATTTAGAACTTACGTTCTGCATTCAAAAATTATTGCGTACGTACCAACTAGTGTTGTGAAAGATATATTGGTACAGCCAGATAGTGATGGAAAACGAGGGCGTTGGCTCGCTAAAATACAAGAATTTGATCTGGAAGTCAAGCCTACTAAATTGATAAAGGGGCAGGGCCTGGCCAAACTCTTGGCTGAGTCAAACCTTAGAGCTCTTGACATCAATTGCCTACAAGGGGAAGACAGAGACACACATTTGGAAGAGTCGGATGACCAGACACATCCAAGCAAGGTTGAAGAAAAATTCATGTCATCGGGATGGTATAAAGATATAGTTTTCTATTTGTTAAAACTGAAATGTCCAGATGGACTAACACCAGCCAAATGCATAACTTTAAAACTCCATGCTGTAAAATATTGCATCTCCGAAAATCAACTATATTGGAAGGATCCACTCGGGTTATTACTAGTCTGTTTGGTTGAGTTGGAAACCCCACGGGTTATAGAATAATTTCATGAAGGAATCTGTGGAGGACACCATGCGTGGAGGGCCACGGTCTACAATATCCCGAGGGCCGGATACTATTGGCCAAAACTATTTTTGGACGTCAATTCCAAAGTACGTGCCTGTTACTCATGTCAAATATTCGCTGGTAAGCAGAAACTCCCTGCAATACCACTCGTTCCAGTCAAAACTGAAGCCCCATTTCAACAATGGGGATTAGACTTCATAGGGGAAATTAATCCCCATTCTAGTGCTCAACATAAGTGGATCTTAACAGCCACAGATTATTTTACAAAGTGGGTGGAAGCAATTCCAACCAAAAGGGCAACAGATTCGGTGGTGATCGACTTCTTGGAAGATAACATCTTGTTGAGATTTGGGTGTCCCCAAAAGATTGTTACTGACAATGCCCAGGCCTTTAAATCCATGGCTATGATCAATTTCTGCCTGATGTAAAGTATCTTTCTCGACATTCCGCTGTTTATTACCCTCAAGGAAATGGGCTGGCCGAATCATCTAACAAGAGCCTGGTAAAAGTAATAAAAAAAGTACTGAATGAAAACAAAAGGTCCTGGCATGTGCATTTGAAGTATGCGTTGTGGGAAACCCGCATCAACACTAAAATATCTATCGGCATTTCGCCGTTTCAGATGGTCTATGGGACCGAGGTAGTTCTGACTATAAACTTAGCATTGTCAGTGATGAAATTATGGCAGGATCGGAACGAAGAACCCAATCATGTAACCAGGAGAATTAACCAGCTGATTGAGGTTCAATAGCTCAGAGTGGAGGTTGATGAGAAAGTGCAGAAATACCAGGATGATATGAAAGCATTGTTTGATCTCAAGGCAAAGGACAGAGATTTCCTCCCAGGTGACTTGGTGTTAAGATGGGATGCGAGAAGAGAAGAAGCCGTGAAGCATGGCAAATTTAACCACCTTTGGTATGGACCATTCAGGATCTCGGCTCCAGAAGGAAAAAATTCTTTTCTTCTGGAAAATATTGATGGAGAAGTTCTCAACGCCCCTGTCAACGGGCGGTACTTGATGCACTACATGACATGACAGTCGTTGGATAAAAAAGAAATAAAATGAAATAAAAAATTATATGTATATATTTGTAAATAAATAAATTTTGTTATGAGTTTTTGTACATATTTATGTTTTCGTTCAAACATTTACTTTTAATTTTTGGTTTTCGTTCCTAAACTCTCAACACATTTTCAATGAAATTTGTATTTATTTTTGCAGGATTCCAGTTGCAGACGAAACTAGATGAAAAAATAATATGCAGTTCGATGTTGGAAACAGAACGACATTAAACAGCTGATACATAAGATAATTAATAGTCCACAAAGAAATTGAAAGAAAAGACAGAGGTGAGTTTTCAATACACATGTCAGGAAAAGTTGTTTTAGCAATCTAAGGTAATATTGTTCAAATTGCAATATAAAGGTTAGATAACAGGATTATTTTTGGCTTCATAATCCTCAAACTAAATAATTCGAATGAATATATTAAACCCAAAAACAGTCAGTCATAAGTTTTGTTCCTAAATATATCCAGAAACCAGTCTCGAACTGTTGTGACCTTTTGTATATTAAGCCATTGAATTGCTGCCTTGTTTTCTGTCTATATTTGGTCCTAAATTTTAGCGAGTCACTACCTTCCTGAGTCTTTGTGAAGAGATAAAGGTCTTTCATTTTAAACCTCAGGGATTCCGAAGCAGATCTTAATGAGAAAGCTGGTCTTCACAACTACTTGATCTTCTGCTAAGCTAAGGAACATTTATAGCGATCCTAACTTTCCTAGGTTTTTCGACAGCATCGGAAAAATCAAAGCTTGCTTGAACAGGATGTTCCTTAAAATTTTATTATTCTCCCCTATCTCCCTAAGAACGAAAGGTCTTGTGAGGGTCAAAGGAAGTTTGATACCGAGTAATCAAAATAAGTGGACAGACCTCTGATAAAAAATATTACACAGATCTCAGCCCTGATAAAAACTGATTGCTCCCATCTTCGTGTTTTAAAAAATAAATACTAAGACAGGTGGTGAAAGGAAATTCAGAAATGATTTCCCCCACCTAGTCCATTAAGACGATGAAAGGAAATTCAGAAATGATTGCCCTCGTCTTAGCGTTTAAACGTATAAATATTTTCCGAAGTGGTGAAAAGAAATTCAGTAAAAAAAAAAGGGGTCAGACAACTTCACCGGGGTACTGAAAAGGCTCGCTGGCAGTGAAGCAATGTCTAAGGGATCTGTAAGGCTGTTACACAATAAATGTCAATCTACTCCGGTAACCAACACTTTCTGAAAGCCTGATCATTTCCCCAAATTCCGATGGGACTTTCCTATTTAAAATTGTATAATAACATTCTTTTAATGCAAGCTGAGAATCGTAAGATTAATTGAATATACTAGGGTCATTTTGAATGACTTAAATCGTCCCCAAAGTTAGTAGTGAGAAAGGGAAAGTTGTGAAAGTGACTTCATCTGTGTTTGGAAAGAGTATCTAAGTTCGCAAAAATTTCTGAGGTGCAAAGCGAAGATTTCCCTCCCTTTCTATCTTTTTCCTTGAATTTTTCTGTTGATTTTAGCCTGTGACTCCATTTACCCAATATTGGCACCTGGTCTACTGTTCTTCCCGCCTCACAGGGAAGCAAGATCCCTAGTTGGAGCCTATGTTGGAGCCGCCCTTGTTTTTTACCTTCCAAAAAATTTTCAATTTTTGAAACTTGAAATCTAAGTGGACTTTCTTTTTCCTTTCGAGATCTTAAAAATCTGTAATCTTGTTGCCTGAATAGAAATACTTTTCCTATTTTCAAAACAGATCCCTTCTCGCAAGTGCGATCGTTCTTTTGTTTTATTTTTGGGGTCTCGCAAGTCAAATACTTTAATATTTGAATTCACAAGCCCCGAGTCGCGAAACTGCAAACTTGTTTTTAATTTTCACCCAAGGCATTAACTAGGGTAAAGCCTTTAACCTATGATTAGATGTCATCGGGGTTTCACACCTCGGCATTTGTCAAACCCAATTTTTTGTTTTGGCAGCCCCAATACCCGAGAACACGATAACTTTATGATAACCTTGGTCAGGGATTAAAGGTAAAAAACTAACCATGGTTAAATTTGGTTCTCAACACCTCGCCACTCGGCACTTTCTTTCATAAAGTTAAAGCTCCTAAAAAACCTGACTCACGAGGTTGCGACATGATTATAGCAAGATTAATTAGTAGCCTAATATAAAATTGTCTTCTCATAATTTGATCCTTAATTATCGCTACATCACGATATCGCGACTCGGCATATCATTCTCCCAAAAATCTGTATTCAATGTTCCGAGTTGCGATATGGAGAACAAATTAATTATATAATTAAGGATGCCCCCAAATCATGGTGACTATTAATTAAGCTAAAATCGGCACTCGCAGTCTCCCGAGTTGAAGAGTCAAAATGTTAAAAGGAAATTCACGATGCGACAAACAGCGAAAAAATGATTTAAGTTGCTAAGATTTGATTTTTTTAATTTAAACAAGATACGTCCCGCACATCGAGGTTTGCACACTTCACGAGGAAGCTACTTGCTCTCCATAACCTGACTGCCTATCAAGGTGCCGAACATTGATGACATTAATGAATAATTAGGGTAAATCCACGAATAAATAAGATTGGATTTATGCAATAAATTTGTTTCCATTTGTGATTTGACAGATTTATTTCAAATATACGAGAGTTTCATTCTATTTTAAAATTTCTCATAAGTGCAAAAAGCTCACCTTTCTCCGAGAGAAATAATTTATGCATGTATACACAGGTCTATCACAGAAGAGCGAAAAAGCAATATTCAGCCATGGCTCCATGGAAAGATGCGAAGGCAAAGGTCAAAATCGCAGCGCAGGGTTCCGACACTGTCTCTGATACTTCACCTCGGACGGGCGTCTCAGTACCCAACTGGTCGTTTGTTTAAGATATTATTCAATCTGAATTGGTGAGTTACTCAGACTCTGATGACAATGATAATGAAAAATACGACTTGAAAACGAAATACAAAATAGTTGTTCAGTCGGGAATGCACCTGGTTGCAACCAAACCACGATTGCTCCCATACTAAGACATGATCCGATGGGCATTGGATCACATAAACCTACCCACCAGAAATATCACAAGTGACCAATAGACCACAGTCAAAAATTTCAGACCAGATCATATCCAAAACATGTACAAGCTCCCAGCAACTTCTGAATACACATATAATGCTGAATTCCTGGAGGAATTCAAGAAGAAGGAGTGCACAGAATATGAAAAAACTATACCAGGTTTGATAAAGGATTGGGTTTCACGCTCTGTGACATTCAGAGAGAATGACAGGGGTGTGTATTCAATTGCTTCCCTGGAGCCACAATATATGTATGTGGCAATGATGAAATGTCTACTGTTCGGAAGGGAGGATACTTCGCATTTCTACATTGCGTGGGTACCTCTCATATTTCGGGTAGCAGAAGGTTGCTCATTTAATTGGGCGAAGATACTCTCTGATAGTTTGTTCAACCAAATTACAGAGTACAGGGAGCAGTAAGCAACCGGGGGACCATCCGCATTCTTCATGTCTGCGTATATCATGGACGCGATATGCTCCATGACGCCTTTCCCTTTGATGAATTGGGATTGGAGTCCAACCCAAGAAAAAACTGTGCATGAATATCACGACAAACTATCGGAAAATAAAGCAAATGAATTTAATTATGAGATTTTCAACTGGGTGATGATGCCCCTGCACATCGCCATTTTTGGTCGTTCACCACCTCGCATCTCGGATAGCATTGCTGCAAATCTGAAGGGTATCGCGTACTGGTATGTAGAAGCAGAGTTTTCCTATTTCAGAGTGTTCGGAGCTACAGTCCCCCCGTTTGCGCTACCACTATTTATTCCCGACAAGCTGGCCTGTCGCAAGATTGCCCGACAAACAATGATTGGCAGAGTGAGTAAAGAGCTCAAAGCATCATCAAAGAAGGTATGGCCGTTTTTCCTCGTTCAGCTAAATTCTTATTCTTTATTGGATTTTGGACATGCTAAGGCTGAGGCTACAACTTTACAATACTTGAGTTTGGTCTCTATTGAGTATAAAAAGCATGATCCTCAGAAAATTGTAAGCGCCCATCTGTCAAATTTTGGGTTGAAGAAGTTTGAACATGAGTGTTCACCATCGGATGATATTTTCCGAGGGGCGAGGTCCTATGTGGAAGTGCTAGTTCGAATCAGATCTTTAGCACCCGAAGACATGGCCTCTGTTTTAAAGTTTCAGGAGCATAGAAAAAGATGTCTTCCCGTTGTACTAGGAGGTTTGGGTCTTTCCAAGGATAAAGAGAAGGAAGCTAAAAGTTATGAGGGCCAAACTTTTAACCCCGAAAAACGTCAGGAAGTGGAGCAGGAGAAGAATCCCGAAACAAAAAAAGAAACTACTGACCCACCCAAGGAACATAGTCCAGAGGTGGAAGTAAGAAACATAGACCCGCCAGAAACTCAGAATCCAGAGACTGAGACGAAGGCCTCTGATCCTCCGAAGGAACAGGACTCACTCGGCACACCAGGAAAGGTGGCGAAGCAAATTGTGGAACCCATCACTTTTGTCACCCCTTTTCAGTCAATGCAAGGAAACATAGGAGAAGGATGGATTTTTGGTGAAGAACTAAGGCCCATCAGAGCAGAAGAACTTCCTCCCAATGAGTTCTTCTATGACAAAAAGAGAAAAGTAGTTGTGAAAAGGGAGTTCAACCAGGAGGAAGGATTAACTGCTAAAAAATTCAAAGTGATGACAGATGGAAAAAATAAGAGGAGTGATGAATTCTCCACAGAGATAGCAGGAACGCTAGGAGAGTATGCATCGGCGAATCAAGTCTCGGTCGCGGCCTTGAAAAATCATCTCAAAAGAAAGAATCACTTGATCAAGACTCTCAAAGCCCGAGTAGCTTCGACTACACAAAACGCTAAGAGTCAGGCGAGTGGAGAAATAGAACTGGCCTGATTGGCCGATAAGAAGGAAATAGAAGTCTTAAAAACCAAGATGGAACAAGCGAATTCAGTGATCCGAGATGGTCGAATAGAGTCGGGTCAGCAAAGGGGTATGATCACAAAGCTGCAGGCTTAGTTAGAGATCGCCGAGAGCAGGGTGATCGACATCAAGGGGTTTAAATCTCGAGCTATTGATATTCGGAGCAGGATCTCTTCTGCACAATAGAGTTTGCTAAACAAAGTGGGAGAGATTCGATAAGATTGCATGTTAATGCATCGGATTTCCAAGAATCTGATTGTCAAAGAAAGAAATGCAGAGGCTGCTCAGGTCGCTTTTCAAGAGGCAGTGATAGCTACTAACAACAGATTTTCAGCAGGTTCTCCCGAACTCACCATTGCTGAACAAACTAGGGGTAATATTTTGTTAAAGGATTGGGAACATAATATTACCTTAAGCAAGGAACATGCCCAAAAAGTAACCAATGCATTAGAATAAGCCTTCAATGCTATATATGGTGAGTTGTTAGGAATGGAGAGTGGAGGTGACTCAGAGACATTGAGGCAAATGAATGTAGATCAGATTTCCCTCGACATGAAGGAGAAGAATGAGAGAGATTCGACGGAAATCTCTAGGATGGACAGGGTAGATATGGCTCAAATTGACAAACATTTGATTCAACCTAGCGCACAACTCAGTGCCCTTGACATCATTGATGCACAAATGGGTAATAAACTTCCATAGTTAGCCCGAGAGTGCTATTTTGCTGAGGCCAGCTGTCAAGCGAAACCTTCACATCTTGTATCCCAGTTTGTGGACAAATGTATCATGTACACCAAATCCATGCGAAGACAAGCACCTGTCACTTTTTGAAAATAGAGTAGGAGAGGTGGAATGACTTCGCTCCTCCTAGCTGTCAAGCAGAGCCTTCATAGCTTGTATCTCAGTTTGTGAACAAATGTATCATATGCACCGAATCATGCAAAGACAAGCACCTGGCACTTTTTGAAAATAGAGTAGGAGAGGTGGAATGACTTCGCTCCTCCTAGCTGTCAAGCGGAGCCTTCACAGCTTGTATCTCAGTTTGTGAACAAATGTGTCATATGCACCAAATCACGCAAAGACAAGCACCTAACACTTTTTGAAAATAGAGTAGGAGAGGTGGAGTGATTTCTCTCCTCTCGTTTTTAACAACATTTATGAAACCATTGATTTTTCTAAAAGGGAGAAAAATTTGTATAAATAGATCACCAAAAGAAGAACAAAGGGCTGGACCTTTTTGGGAGGGATTGTAATAGAGTTTTTGCATTCGAGAGGTTAATACAAGCAAATTTGAAGATTCCCAATTCCATCACGACTGTGTTACAAGTTTGTTTTGTTATGTTTATTAGTTCATTTTTTTTCACTCTTCATAATTGATGTGTATCACTATAATTGGAATTGGAATGTTCATGGGCAGCCATTGAACAAGATATTACTACCCAGGAACAGTTAGAAGCTAGACAACGAGAACGTAGAAATCCTCATTAGTTTCCCATACCAAAGGTTAGTGTAATACTTTATCGACCTTTATCATAATTTCGGATGACTTGACATTGTACTTTTAAGCCTTAAGTACAAACTCAGGATCAACAACTTGCTTTTGCATTTGAAATATTTCTTCCTTTTTCTTGACTAGGTTTTTTGATGAGATAGTGAGTTAGTCTGATCTACCTTTTTGGTTGTCAGTAACTCCCCACAATATGTGGTTGGCCAAATGTCCTTTTTGGCATTGTCTTGTTTTTATTTTTTCACCTTTTTTCTTCAAAAAAGAAGAAGACATACAATTTTTAATTTTCTTGTTTTTGAAGCATAATACAAAAAACAAAAAAACACAAAATCTCTTTTTACTTGTTGATTTGGTTAAATAGTTGATTGTTTGCGTTAATCATTAAGAAACAGATTGTTTTCGTAAGTTCTTGGATGATTGAATTAGGAAAATATGTAGCTCGTAGTTGAGTGAAATCTTGTTTTGAATTTTTCAGTTAAAATATCTTAGAGGAAAAAAGTTTGAAAAGTTGGTTAAAGAATTTAAAAGAGCAAATCTGAATTTGTCAAGAAGAAGTTATTTTGTTGCCAGTTTTCTGTTTATCTTCTCTTTCGTCTCTCAAAACATCACTAGTTTCACTTTCATAACCTTTGACTTAAGACAAGCCAAAACATTAACCGTTAATTAAAATCAACTAGACTTTATGTTTTGTAGGGTCCATCAACTAGTCTAGGCTAGAGCCTTGATTTAGGATTGGAGAGGAAACTCTTCAAGGTTGAAAAAAAAACATAAGAGTATGTGTTAGGGAGTGTCAAAATTCTAGTATTGTAAAAGTTATCTAGGATCCCCCTCTAACACAGGGGCTAAACAGGAGGTCGCGTAAGGAAAGGTAGTGGAGATAACCCCTCCAAAGTCAGACCAAACGTAGTGGGGAATGCATATAGAGGGCTTGTCTTGGGATTTCGTTGATTGCATTTGCCACAGATATTCATGGGTATCAAATCCGTTTTAGGTCCTTATTCGTCTTCCAGAACACTTTCTTTCGATACCCTTGATATGTTTTGGGCTTGATACCCTGCTCATTGCGGTCCACCCGACTTTCGACTATACCTACTTGGTGACTATTGGCGCACTGACAACCTAGTTTCCTATCTTTCTAGTGACTTACACAGGTGACTGCGAGGGTATACCATGATACCTAGGATAGACATCGGGCCATGCTTTGCAGAGTATACCTAGAGGGTGCTTAAATATTCGAATTGCACTTGCATCAGTAAGTTTCTTTAGTGTTGGTTGTTGTAACTGTTCTTCCAACTAGTTAGTGACTTCTTATTTTATCTCATAGGTAATTTTTCTAGTGCGTGCTGGTTTTCAAACAATTATAGATTTCCCTAGTGTGTCTTTGGTATTCTCACACAGTGGAGGATTAGGAGTTCCACCAGTAGAAAAGGCTTTTGGGACTACTGTTGGTTGACCTCGAACCCCCCCCCCGCCACCGCTAAGGTGAAAGTTAGACCAGCAAGGGTATTTTGAAACAACCAGGTTACAGGAAACTGTTCCCAACCCATCTTCGAGAGGAGAACTTTCGATTATGGAGGAACCAATCATTTATGACCTCTGAGAAGAGGCTCTTGATCCGTATAAACCTCCCATCACTGATCTATTGATTCCCATCATCGTATAGGTTATACCTTATGAGCATTAGGTAGTGTCACCAACAACAATGGAAGCAAACGTTGCCACTTCTTCAGAGAAAACTAATATTTCCTTCACAACTGTCACTACTGGGGATGTTCCACCTCCTAACCAACCACCATTGGTCTGGGCCACCATGGTCTTGATTGCTTCTACCTCGAGGAGCAGTCTGATTCTATCTATGGCAGTGATCACTACTTCATTTACTCAGAACACAACATGCTCTCCTTTCTCATATGGGATGCCTAGCTTCGATACGAGTACTGTACTTTCCCCCTCCACTCTACAAACTTTAGGTCTAGATGTAGAGAGTTCCAATGCTCCTCTGCAAGGATCTATGGGGGGCACTTCCACTCCCTTTATCTCTTTCCCTTATGGTGAGGTTCATATAACCCCTTCATCCCCCTCGCTTGGTGGTGTTCCTCAACACTCCATCGGGCCTAACATAAACTTGTTTGGAGCAGGTAGTCAAGCACTCCCTTCTTATAATATGACAGTTGGTTCGACACGTTTCTATTTGTTCGATGTGTTTGGTAACAACGCTTTCTCATCAACTACCAATTCAGCCAGGGGAAACCCCGGTTATGGAAAACCACATCCTGTACAGGGTACTATTCCTGAACAGGGGGCACACTTAGGAATTCCTTCCTCACAAGGATCTTGGAATCCATGGCAGGGAGTAGTTCCCTTGCCAGGGATGTGGATTGGTGGAAACCCTTTCCATACCCAGTGGAACCCTAGGCAAGGCCCAATGCCTATGCCCGTCAGATCAACAGGGGGAAACCCCTCCCAAAATCCTTGGAATGTGACGCAAGATCAACCCTTTACGTATTATTATGGGAACCAGTCGATGATGTCTCAACAAGCACCCAATCCATACGTTGGTCATGATCATGGTTATTACCAAATCCATGGCCAACAACCTAACTTTTCCTGGCAACCTAGTTCCAGTCAAACCCCAGGCTCCCTTTTCCCCGGCTACAATCCACAACCCAAACTACTATTTCTGGCAACCCTACACTTGTCATATTTGAGAAGGCTCTTAAATGACCCCATCTGTCATGATCCGAGTTGGCATACTTTGCCGACCAAGTTTCCTTCAAACATTCCAAAGTTTGAGGCCAAGCCTAATGAAGATCCTGGTGATCACGTGACTACCTTCCACTTATGGTTCTCGTCCAACTCGTTAAGAGATGACACTATTTAGTTACGATTATTTCAACGCACCCTCATAGGGAGTGTTGCGAAATGGTACATCGAGCTCCAATGCTCACGATACTCTTCCTTCGATGAATTGATAATGGTTTCTTGAACCATTTCCAATTACCTATGAGATACAATGCTGGCACATAATTGTTGGCCAATTTCGAGTAGACAAAAGTGGGCCATATCTTGGATCACATTCAAGAATGGAGACGTCGGAAGAGTTTCATCAAAGTACCACTCCCACCAGCATTCATGCTGGAGTGGTTCCTTAAGTATTTGGTACCCTAGTTATCTAAATACGTCACAACATCCAGAGTGTTTTCCGAGGAAGACGCGATAATGAGAGCACAATAGCTAGAGCTAATTTACTCTCAGTCTGGTTTACTCTACGAGATTTTGCCAGATGCACCGAGGTCAATGCTTGAAAAAACCAGGCAAAGGTCTAGACCACATGTTGATGGAATTATTGGTTTAGTGCAAACCAAGCCCGCTGATCCATTGTCAAATCAATTGCAACAATTATCGATACAACAAACAACGGTCAGCCAGACCATTGGTTCGGCTGCTCCCCCTACCCAAACGTTGGATGTACACAATGTGAAAACGATAAACCCAAAGTCCACCCAGTAGCCTGACAGAAAGAAGAAACAATAGAAAAAGTGTAAGGGGGATAAGAAACCCACCGATAATTATGGCAGGGGAGACACTAAAAAGAAGAAGTCAAATTATCCTTGTAATATTTGCAAGGAAGACCACCCAACCCATTAGTGGCCTCGGCTTGCGGAGGCCCAGAAGTTATTGGAATAGAAACAATATTTCGTGTTAATGAACCCGTTCCCACATGGGAAAAATATAACTCAACCCTTCTCGAGCACGGAAGGGGGCAGTCAAGGACCCCCTCCGTCTTTGAGTAATCTTTCATCCGAAAATGTGTATATGATGAAAGGTGATGCCTATATAAAAACTAGAGCACATGATTACGGAAATCCAGGCACCTCTGAGAATGGTAATGAATCCGAAAACCCACCTCTTTCTCTTCAGATTGAGAAGATGTTGGTTGAAACAACGATGTGCATCCCAAAAGGTGCCTTCAAAAAATATTCTTACAACCCAAATGCAAGGGCCACCCAAAACTACTCTGTGGTGGAGGATTTATCACAAACCCCTTGTGCGATTTATGCTTTGGAAGTCCTCTAGAGTTTCCCTTCCCAAAGAAAGGCTCTGCTAGCTTCCTTAGGCTCTTTCAAGACTTGTAATTCAGGAATGATCATGCTTGATACCACTGACTTAAAACCTCATCTTCCTTACCACGTAGCTTTTCATATGGTAGTGGCTTACACCACGAAAAGTTTTACCCGGAATATTTTTTGTACAGTGGTGGATGAGGGCACCTTGACATGCGTTATGTATTTATCATGTTGGAAGGTCATCGACCAACCCATTTTGTGTCTATCATCTACTCTACTTACAAATTTTGATGGTCATTCTTTTCGACCACTTGGCATCATTCCCTCTTTCCCCGTACAGCTAGGGGGAAAAACCATGTGTGTCAAATTTGAAGTGGTCGATGCGTCTCTCTACTACAATATTTTTTTAGGAAAGATTTGGACCTATGCTATGCAAGCAATGGTCGCGACATTTTTCTGGGTCTTGTTGTTTCCTCACGAGGGCCGGATTGTGACCATTGATCAGTTATCCTTCTCTCATCCTGACCTTTCATCGGGAGTCTCCATTGTCCCAATGATTGATAAACCTCAGTCTCGCATCGTCAATGTAGGGGTTGTTTTATTCCCATCATTGATGGGTAATTTCGATTACCTACCTCCGATTGACAATGTCCATTATATGACGACTGTCCCCAACTAGCCTTGGGCTGAAAATTTTCAAATCTCGTCATTTTGCATGACATACTTTCACGATCCATGGACTCTTCCTTCCCCATGCATTATAATGGAAGGGACAGAGCACCATGGCATGGCCATGCCTTTGTCCGCAGTAGAATTCTCATACTCGATCATTCAACAAGCTTCTACTGAACCCGATCTGACTCCAGGAAAAAAGTTAGATCTGGTGCTCGAGTCTATTTGGGCTCAAAGTTCCCTTGCCGATATAGATTCTTTAGACTTAGTCTTGCCCTAAGACGAGGCAATTATTGAGGCAATGACTAGTCTGGAAATACCCTGGGATGATCTTCATCATAGATCTTACTTCCTCCTAGAGATAAGATGAATTGAAGTAGGAGAGTTCACTCTGACTATGAATGGAGATAAAGATTGTCCTATCAATACTTTGGCAATGAACATTGTTTACGCTGAAGGAAATATGACAACAATAGCTAAACTTATACCTATTGAAATCTCCAGAACCCCTGGCATCATGGAGAACATCTTCGTCGAAGAGGACTGCTCCCCTAAGGAGATTCAAATCTACACAAATTTATTTAAATAATTTTGCAACATGCTTTCCTGGTCTTACAAGGAAATGCTAGGAATAGACCCAAGAATTGTTGAACATGAAATCACAACTTACCCTAATGTCAAGCCAGTCTGACAAAAGCTTCGTCTGGTCAATCCTAGGAAAGAAGCAGCTATCAAAGCTGAAGTAGAGAAATTACTTAAAGCTGGTTTCATCTACCACGTCGAATTGACTCAATGGGTGTCAAATCCCATGCCATTCAATAAAAAACAGGGCACGATTCGCGTATGCATGGACTTCTATGATCTGAATAAGGCCTGGCCAAAAGATAATTTCTCCACATCATTTATTGACCAGATAGTCGATGAATGCATAGGATGGGAATCCTTTTCGTTCATGGATGGTTTTTCGGGATACAATCAGATACAAATCAAACCTGAAGACCAACACAAAACCACTTTCATCTTAAACTATTCCGAGATCACAAAGGGTTTTATGTGTTTGTTGAAGAAGGATGTTCCTTTTCATTGGGACGAAGCTGCTCAATGCTCTTTCGTAGTGTTGAAAAGAAGCCTCATATCAACCCCTCTGCTTTGGCCACCCAATTATAATAAAGATTTATTATTGTACTTGGCCGCTGCAGAGTCGACCATCGATATGGTCTTAGTTCAAGAGAATGATTTTCTCTCGGAATATGTGATTTATTACCTCAATTGAGGCCTAGTTGGACTAGAGCTCAATTATTCCCATATTGAAAAACTTGCGTTGGCAACAGTCCATGCTGTTCAACAGTTCTATCATTACATTTTGTTTTGCAAGACCATTGTTATTGTCTTCGTGAACCCATTTCAATATGTATTGACATGACGCGTCATCGGCGGAAAAATCAGTAGATGGATAGTTATCCTCTAGGAATTTGACTTGGAATTCATTTCAGCAAAATCCAAAAAGTCGATGATCTTCGCGGAACTCATATCGGAACTTCTGTTCAAATCAAGTGATGTTATACCCGACGAGTCACCTATCAAAGGAGACATGTTTTTGATTGCGTCTTTCGACCCTTGGTATGGAGATGTACTTGTTTATCTCTAGACTTTGAAGTGTCTCACTTCTTCTTCTCATGACGAGCATCCTCGTATATGACATCAGGATAATAACTATCTCATACTCGAGGACACATTGTATTGTCCAGGTGTAGAGTGCATCCTTCGCAGATGTCTCACTCATGAAGAAGAGGAAATTGTGCTTAACGATTGCCACATTGGAGCATGTGGCGGCCATTTTTTTGGGTTGGCAACAACCCAAAAGATTCTACGAGACAATTACTTCTGGCCAACATTAATCAAAGATTGTGTTGAATCGGTCAAGAAGTGCCACCCGTGTCAGATCTTCTCTTGGAATATGAGGGCACACCCCACTCCCATGTTTCTCGTTATTATTGTTGGTCCCTTCACTAAATGGGGGATTGATTACACTACATGCAACCCCCCTTCAGCAAGGGGGCACCGCTATATCATCGTAGCAGTACACTACTTTACCAAGTGGGTCAAAGCTATGCCAACGTTCAAAGATGATGGGGAGACATCAGCTCTTTTTTTTTTCAACTAGATAATATCAAGGTTCAACATCCCAAGAGAGATTTTCACTGACCATGGTAGTCACTTTTAGAACAAAATGATGACCGAGTTAACATCAAATATTGGGTTGTGGTAGGAACATTCATATCCTTACTACCCCCAAGCGAATGGTCAAGTATAAGCTATGAATAAATCTCTTAAAACCATTCTACAACGAACGATCTATTCAGCCAAGTCAAACTAGTATTTGATGTTATATTTGGAATTATGGGCTTACCGAACGTCTCTTAAGACTGCAACCGGTTTCTCACCTTTTCAACTCGTTTACGGGCTGGAAGCAGTCTTGCCCATAGAATGCAAGATCCCATCATTAAATTTGGTAGTATAGTTATTTCCAGATACTTCACCACTTTAATAATGGTTACTATACCTCAAACAACTCAATGAACAACATCGTGATGTGGCATTGTCTAATGAGGCTCACAAACAAAAAGTCAAGTTTCAGTATGATCGGTCTGTTTGTCCTCGGATTTTCTCTGAAGGTGACCTTGTCCTAGTCTATGACCAAGATAAGGACCCCCTGGGGGCAGGCAAGTTCAAACCCATGTGGTTTGGACCTTTCATCATGAAAGAAGTACTACATAAGGGCGCTTATCGTCTGGTGGACTTTGAGGGAAATGTTTTGGCAGAGCCTAGAAATGGGCTCTACCTCAAGAAGTATTACTCATAGGTGGGTCACCTTGGGCGACTTTTTGTAACATATGTATAGTATTTGTACTATTACTTTTTGGTTTTTTAGTTTTATGGACGTGTCATTTTTTATGTTATCTTTTTCACTATGGCAGATGTCAAGTGAATCAGATGTGTTCGTTGGATTCGCGAACAATGCTAGCCGACACACTCGAAGGCTTGCCTCTGCAACTTGGGTGATATTCACACCTCAGGGCCAGTTTCTATCTTCAAGAGGTATATGTTTAGGCGACACCACAAACAATGTCGCTGGATCCAACGCAGTTATTGAGTTACTTCGTGATGCTTTGTCACTTGGTATCTCTCACCTCCGGGTCTATTTAGACACTTAGCTGGTTTTGTCTTAGTTAAATGGAGTCTACCATGTTCATGATCCTACTCTACATTGACGGTTTCTTAGGGTACGTCTTTTAGAACAAAGATTTGATTATATTACATATTTTCATGTTCCTAGGAGTTTAAATCAAGTTACAGATACTCTAGATAATCAAATATTAGATTGGCATCTTGCACACATGTAAGAAATACACACACATGCACATGTAAATACATTTGTAAAGTAAATGTAATCCATAACACATAAAAAAAAAAGACATAAAAATCCATATATAATATCAAAAATATTAGAGTACATGGGTGGACACAAGCGCCTCAATAATATGTCTAGTAAAGAGTCACGGGGCTTATGCCCTCAAAAATATACAAATAGTGCATTCGGCATGTAAGCAGTCCAATATAAATAAGGATGGGGCCTATTGGACATGTTATAATGATCAACGACATTTTCCAAATGCCGAAAAATCTAGACCCATGTCTGTGGTGCCCCCACTACATGAGGCTGCATAGATGGTGACAGATCCTCGATCTCTGCCATGGGGACTGTACGAGTGAGGGAGGTAAAGTTCCACTCTAGCCATCTCAATACTCTCTCAGCCTCTCCATATGGAGGTCCCCCTACTGCTACTGGTCTGCCAACTACAGTTGGTCCTGCCTCTGGTTGAGGTCATCGCCTGTTCCTCACAAAGTCCATTGGACGCACTGGCCCCACATTTTCACATAATAGACACATATCTTTTAGACACTCTAGTAAACACAAAAATGATATATATATAAACAACATAAAAATTAAATAAATTTGAAAAATAAAGAAAAACAAAGAATACCTAGCTCTCCTCGTACCACTTCGGGAGGTATGCCCATGTTAGGGTCCTTGGAAAAGTTGATTCCGGCATAGGGATAGTCCCCTATCACCGGAATCTGCCGAGACCACCAATCAAAAAACTTGTCATCAAAGACCTTGATAGTCCTCCCTTCCCCTTGTCACAGCAACAACGTCGCCCATCTGTTTACTGTTGGAGAAGAGGCTACATGCCCTCGTACAATCTCCCTCAGACTCAGACTAGGCACCCTCTCGAAGAAGAAAGAACAAAGGATAGTACCAAACCCAAAGTTTCTGTGCCTCTGCATCCAACACTTTTTCAACTTCCTTTTCATGCAGTCTAGTAACGTAGTACTCCAATCAAAAAGTTGTGCATTTAAGCACTAAACTGCACAATTCATGTGCACCCAGGAAACCTGGTGTAAAGTTGCGGATCTGGTAATACGCCCAATGAGTAGAACTATCACTTTCATTGATAGGTTATCAATCTTGTGAACTGACACCTGAGTGCCCACCATGTTAGTACCTACCTCACAATGGAGGTTAATCAACTCTGCTATGTTGTGAGGCCTGGAAGGAAAAGTGCGAAGTTTGAATGGTTCCCCTCTCCTTGAGAGACCAGTTAGAAAGTAGATATATTCAGTCATTGGAGTCAACAACTATCCCTCAAGCATGAGTGCCTCCGCATCCAGGTGCTAGTAATCGATCAAGGCATTCAACAGCCTAGGTTGTGCCGGCATAAATGCACTTTGGAAGAACTTAAATAAGCCACATTGAGCTAGTGCAGCTACAACATCAGGGTCATTGGAGACCGCAACATCAAAGTCCTCATGCTCTCTCTCCCTCCAATGGACATACATCCTGCAATTGACAAGTCTAGGGGGGCTTATCCCTTGCATTTTTTAATTTTTTCTTACCTTAGAGGGTATATGTGGGCTATAATGCACATAGTCACGTGTGCACGTGTTCGGTATTTTCTCTGCATGCGTGCACACACAGGCTGTCTTAAGACAACCCACGTATACGTAGGGATGACCTTTTTAAAGGTTGACGTCCCCTCAAAAAACAAAAAGAAATGCTTAAATGAAGTATTGGAATGCAAGGGGGGTTAGTATGTACTTACTTGGTCCAAGTGGAATTTTGTTTCATCCACTGAAGCTCCCAGAATCAATTCTTTTCACAAAGGGGTATTTTTGGCTTTTAGTCAATTTCTCAATTTGCAATAGCGATAATGAGCTTGCAGCTTCTATATATAGACTTTTTTTGCCACTTTTTGTCATTTTTTGGACCCTGGTGTCATTTTTTCTAAATTAAACATCATTTAGTATAGTTCAGGAGTTTTCTATGGATTGTTACGATAAGTGTTACTTTGGGTATTGGGAAACTTTTTGGAGATTTGGGTCTTTTTAAAGGTCCTTTGGTAAAAAGTCATTTTCCCAACTTGTTTCATTTAAGTTAGGATTCCACCTCTACTTTATGCATCTCATTGTCTTTATCACTATGCCATAGGATCGATCCCACTGATTTGCAACACGGAACCATCATTATTGGTTTAGGAGTGTCATATTTTAGTGGTAGAGACTACCTTAACATGGATGCCCTAGGTAGATCCTGGTTGCATTTTGGTGTCCATGTTGTCACTAATAACTATAGGCTCATGAGTCCTTATTAGTTTATCCCGATTACGAGTTTGATCCTCATTTGCATGATGCATTATCACTATTGACCTCACCCTCGGGACTCCTAGAACATAACTGTTCTTCTTTTAACCCCTTTTCAGACCCTCTAAAAATGAAAAGATTGGTGAGCAATCTTGTTGACCTTCATGCTCGATAAACTAAAATTTGAAGTCACGTCTATCTGGCGGTATTTTATCCCTTTTTTAATTTGGATGGTCAACTGTATGAACAAAGGTATACTCTAGGAGCTTTGGTTCCCTAGAAGAGTATTCTCAGGTATGATTTTAACCTTTTTTCGGGCCTGAGGGACTAAATTTATGAAAAAGGAACCCCCACAGAGTCCATAGTTAAGCTCTTTCCAAAATCCCTAAAATTGAAAAAGATCATCGAGTGACCTTATTCTTTCATACTCGTTAAACTGGTCCAGAAGAACATTCCTGAAGGAGTCCATAGTTAAGCTTTTTTCAGACTCCTTAAAAATGAAAAAATTTCCGAGTGATCTTGTCTTTATCACACTCGTTAAAATGGTTTTGAATAGACGTTTGGTCAGTGCTAGTTTACCCCTTTTTCGAACCGAATAGACTATCTTCAAAAAAGGTACCACAGTGGAGTCTCCTTTTACGCTTTTTCAGACTCTCTAAATATGAAAAACCACCGATCTTACCTTCTCTGGGCTCGTTAAAATTACATCAAAGGACCTTACCATTGTGTGTCTTATTAATCGCGTTTGCATACCTATGTCTTTGGCCTAATGTCAGCTCCATGTTTCTCTCAACTGAACCATCTGAAGCATGCCTTATACGCAAGCCTTGTAGCACTTTGCCTCTGCGTCTTGACACCTTTGGCCCATGGAGGATTTTTCCCGAGTGTCCTTTTCCTGCATGTGTCCATTTTCCTTGAGCATCCACATGTTTCATGCACTTGGAAATAGTATGTCTAGGACACTTGATCCACCTTTGTAATGTAGCATTCTTTTATTCTTTTTCAAGATTTCCAAAATTATTGAAAAAGAAAAAAAAATCAAATATACCCTAAAAAGAGGAAGGGAAAAGCAGCACAATGGGTGACCCTTGGACAAAGCACATCCTTTCATTTGTTCATCAAGACCTAGGATTTAACATGACCTTAGGAAGTTTCTCTCACTACATAGAGTTGTGTCCTCCTCCGTTTGGTTATTCTTCTAAACATATGGAGAGTTTGTGGTGCCTCTTGCATTGTGAACTTATGTCAAAATGTCATGTTGCCTAGGTATCATCTTATGTCATGCTATTGTCCAAGGGAAGTTATTACCAATATTGATTCGGCCCCCTCTGCAAATTTTCTCTTACCCTCATGCCTGGTCATCCCGAAAGCCCAATCAAGTCTTTGTTCGAAATCCATGAAGCCCTCAACCTAATCATCAAAATCCTCTAGTCTGTTCCTGACAAGACATCGAAGACCTATGGGTAGTGAATTTGTACACTCATATTATAATCCTACCTGAGTTGTGAAGATTTTGAAGCTATTTCTCGAGCTCTGAAGGCCTCATCTCTAGCCATCAGGCCTTATTCACTTCTTGAATATGGATACTATACATGTATACCTTTTTTATTTTGAGATGTAGATCTGTTGTGTATTGGTCACAGCTACACTTTATATAGTTATATGACATGGATATAAAGTGTATTTGATTGGTAGCCATGATTTTATTTCATTCCGAGCATGGGTATGCCCACCTCGGTGAGACAATTGTTATTTTTCAGATTACACCTCCCGAATTATGATTCCTGGGCTCACTTTTTGAGTACCTTGGTGAATATTGATAATGTATTTCAACCATCAGATGCTCTTCTGACCTCACACATTAAGGGGCATCTGTTATAACCCTAAATTGCACCAGAAATTCTTACCTGGCATCAGGCCATCTCATTTGTCTTCTTTTCCAAGCCACTACTGAACAACTTCTTAAAAACCACCCTTTTTGAAGGCATACATGCCCTGCTCCACTACTCCATGCATGTGTACGCTAGCTAACCCACTACAGCCCGCGTATACCTAAAAAGCACAAAAAATGGAAAGTTGCATATGGAACACATAGTTTTGGGTAAGTTAACTAAACTGTTTGACCGCCCATAGCCAGTCACTCGACCAAATATCTATCCCTTTATAGCCTATAAAAGAAGGGGTAGGGGTCCCATTTGAAAGGAGGAAAATCATAACAAAGAAACTATACCTGATTTAACATTCCCCTTGCCCCAACCTTTTGCAACTATTGTGTGAAGAGAAGAATATACATAAGTAGTTGGAGCACAATTGAAGAGGATCCTAGGACCAAATTCGAGGAGCAGTGGTCAATCTCACTATTGTAAGGTTACTCTTGTGAGATTAATAAAAGAAGTACTTTTCCCGTCCTGCCATATGAGATTGTCAATATTTAAATTTGATTATATTTTGATAGAATCTCTAACCCATTAGTGTATAGATCATATGCATGTGGAGTTCTTTGTTTGTCTTTTATGAATGAATGTCAGCTTTGGGAGGAGAATTGCAGTCAAGGAACGACCAAACGTTAAAGGGATCAACATCAAACACGGAAACTAAGGTACAATAACTTGATCTCTTTAATCTTGTATTTGCATATGAATAATGTGGTTTATGATTGGGATGTTGGTAAGAAGTAGGATACTTTAGGTAATTTCTGCATGCATGATAAAATCCTTAATGCTATTCCGTAGGAGGGATTTCCCACCCACAACAAGGAGCGTAGTCGAAAGAATGAAGGCATTGGCCTTGGAATGCAAGCAACTCAACAGTCGAAGTGTGTAGACCTACGAGCACCTTGCAAAGGAACCTGAACTAAGGAAATTTGAGTCACAAATCCAAGAGGAAAAGCAACAGGAAGCAACAGTGCAAGCACAGTTGAAGCCACTATCAACAGTTTAGAGGATGAAAAGGTCATAGGAACAACACACGGTTCAGCAAGAGGTCCATTCCATACAGAGTAAAGTCATGGAAGTGACCTAGAGGATATAGCCAGTGCAGGATGAATCTTGCAGACTTTTTGAGGAGATTGAAGGACAAGATGCACAACTAGAACAAGTAGTCACCATGGTAGAATAACGCTTGGAAAGACCGGTGAGTGAAAACATTATTCAAGAGTTTGTTGAGTAGGAGGCTCTGGTGAAGCAGAAAGTCAAGGCATCTTGAGCTAATCTTGAGGACTTCAAGGCAGAGTTACCCAGATCAGAGTAACTCGGGACGAGTCACAGGTGAGTGTTGGGGGCTTGTTGGCCCTTGACCAGGTTTTGTGGAAACGTTGGTCATGTTTGACCAATTTTGGGGACTTTGACAGGATGGTCGAAGATGGAGCACCAGGTGAAGCGAAGATCATGGAATGTCACCCCCTTTTGTGGGATTTTTGGGTTTATGGTTTATGTTATAGATATGGGATGTCAACCCATGGGTCTTACCCATGCTTAGGAACCTTTTGTAATGTATAAATAGATATCTAGGCGATGCAAGAAACACACTAGATATAGTGGATCTAAGGGTTTTATGCTAAGTGAAAGTTATTGTAAGAGGCTTTGTGCATATTGTATGTTGAGACTTGCAGGGCTAAGTGCAAGTCATCTGTAGTGCTTTGTGCACAAACTATGTAAGACTCTGTGCCTAGATCTACTTAAAGAAGGAAAATCTGGTGAGGTGCGCACATATCTCTTGTCCTATGCAGAGTTGGTTTTGATGCTCTATGCATGTAAGGAGATTGATATAAGATAATAAATAACACAAAGATTTGGTGGGCGTATCCCCACATTGGTGATGAACCACATATATCCTATGTTATGATTGCTTTTGTGTGATTGATGTGATTTATGCTTAGTTTTGTCATCTTTATGTATGTTAGATGCATCTGATATAGTAGCTTAGTGTTTAGTAATGTGAATGAATGTTAGATCTTCTCCATTTCTATGTGCTAAGTGCTTGGGTGTGTTAGATCTTGTCAAATACTCCATTGTTATGTAATTAGGGTTTTACCTATGATATGAATAAGGGTTAAATGCTAACGAATGTTAACTGCTAAGTGCTTTGTTAAGTACTGTGATCATAGATCTGTGTCCCAGCTAGGGTAGACACTTTAGTCCTGCAACCCCCCTGCCTCTACTTCGGGTGAGACTTCATCTGCTTCGTAGGTGTTGCCGAAAGGGTCAGTAGTTAGGGTTTTGTTGGTGTATTGTTGTAGCATTGAACCCTGGTTCTTTCCATGTGCCAACACCTATCATCCAAAGGAAATCTATAGAAAATATGCATAAATCTAGTAAGAAAATATTTAAGAGATTCATCTTGGTTCTTCCTAAGTTCTGATATCTCTACACACAAATCATCATAATCATAATTCTCAAAAGCATGCCAAAATTGAAGCATAAAATGCTCCCATGTGTGAATAGAGGTAACTAACAAAGTCTTGCACCAGCTCTTGACCTGAATTTCAAATGTTAGAGTGAAAAACCTGTAAATGACACTTCCATCAGTAATATTTTGAGAATAACAAAATTTCCAAAATTTTAAAGGATGTTTAGATGCATAGGTTTCACCCTCTCCATCAAATTTATGTTGCAACAAGAAATGTAAAATCTTTATAGGAGGTTTGGGTGGTATAGTACCAAAAAACATCTCCATAAATGGATATGGAATGGAGCCATTAGTAAATTACAAGAGTTAATAAAAATTACTCTACATGATCATCTTATCATCTGACACTCCTTCTAGCACCATTTATATTGATGGGTCCAAATGGCATGTCAAGCAGGTAATGGAGAACACCTGATGGAAGGTCCCAATTAGACCTACTATCATTTGGTGTAGTGCTTCCAACTAGTATGTGGGCCTAATTGCCACTGACAATTAAAAGAAGAAAAAGAGGAAAGACAATGAGTAGTCTCCCAAAGAGTTCTAATTAATTCTAAATATAATATAAAATGAAAGGAAACTAATCTATCCTAACTATTTCTAACCTATCCCAAAGGAGAAAAACTAATAGATGAGCACAATTTAGAATGATATTTTGACAATGGGAATAGTTCATAATAGCCAATATTATGTTAAAACAATGATATTTTAGATATCATCTCAAATAATTTAAGAGGAGACATGTAACCTCATCCCTATACTCATTATAAATCACAAAAATATGAACATTCTAAATGCTAAGCACATAAATAGTTCATATGATCAACACATAGAAAAATCAAGCAAAAAATACATTTACAAAGTAGTCCCACGAGCATTTTCAAACAATTATGACTTCAAAAATGACTTCTGCTCTTCATACATATAGAAATAATAGTATTCATAGTATATACAATGGGGAAAAGTCCCTTGTTACATCCTACGAGTTCTCTTTTATAAAAAAAGAGAGACTCCTCAACTCTTGTGATTGTTCATTTTGTTTCCCTTCGTTTTTTCATAGTACATTTCAATTTTCTTAAATTACATTTTTGAAAATGAATATATGAGAGTTACAAATAGAATTTGAAGATACTCTTGAGTGGTTATTCTTTTCCTCGGGCAGTTCATAAATGATATTCTTTTACAAATATTATTAATTCTTCCCTTTGGTGTCGTCTTCTATTCCTTGAATTATTCTGGATGTTTTTTGTGTTATCCTACTGATTAAGATCATCCATTATTCTTCTTCTCTATATTATCTTTCCCTCGTGCTCTTTCTGGTCTGATTTCAACTCCTATAGCTTCAAATATGACTATTTAAAAATTGCACAACCCATTCTCCAATTAAATTTCATCCTATTTTGTTTTTCATGTTTTCCTGGAATTTTCATCCTCAATCTGTCAATACATGTTGTGCTATCATGTTATACTTTCTTCTACATTTCCGGTGAGCTATCTTGGGCTCAATTTCATTTGTTGTAGCTCCATATATGGTTGTCTGAAGTTTGCAAAGTCAATTTCTCTCCCAAATTTGTGACCTTCCATTTTTCACATTCTTTTGGAATTTTATGTCACTATTTTTGTATGAATCCTGCTCCCAACACATTCTTTGTCTCGATACCTTTCCAACGAGGTGTCATGAGCTCAATTCTGACATATGTAGCTCAAGATATGCTCATTTAAAAACTGATAATCAACAACCCTTTATTTGCATGTGGGTGAATCTGGGTCGTTGATCTTTAATCTTAAAAACACATCCATAAGACAATCCAAAACTAAGTGGTTTAAATGATTTTAGCCCCTTTACCTTATTTGTATAAGAACCTAGACGCGACATATGACTTAGAGCTTGTAATGTAATTTTGACTAATTTTCATCCTAAAAATTAGTCCAAAATAAAATAAAAAGAAATAAAGTAGGAAATAATTGAATTGATTAAAATGACCTACATTGCAAATCAAATTACAAAGTGGTGAATTTATGTGATAATGGGCTATCCAAATGGGTCCATTCCTATCTAAGACATTGAATTAGAAAAATGAGGATGCACGTGTAACAAATAGTTTACCCATGTAAAAATAAATATCTAATGTAACTTTAGTGAAAACCATGGGGAAAATAAATAAATAATAAAAATAAAAATAAATAAATAAAATAAAAAATATATACAAAAACCAATATACAAATTTGGAAATTAGGTCAAGTTGCACACGATTCGAGGTTTCGTGTTAGTCATGGTTCCACCAATCAGGGTTCGACACCTAGGTATACCAAATAGGTTTCAAGTAACCGAGCATCAAGGAGAGTAACTATGTCATATGGCGATCAAGGACACTCAGATTCAGATGCAATGAATGGAAATCGGCCAAGCGGAAGAAATAAGACATGTGCAACAAATCAACGTCGCAAATAGTGACTTGAATGATAAAAGGAGATCGACCCCAACCAAACGCATGACACAAGTCAATCTAGTCAAGATGAACATATTGGAGGGTGGACTTGCTAAGATCACAAAGATAGAGAATACAATCATATCAAGGAATAGGTTCTTACGCCATGCTATAATGTGTGATACTAATTATGAAAAATAGCGAGTGAGCATTGGGCAACAACATGAAAAGGACTTACATCCATGAAGTTCAATAGACCTTGAGCCCGAGCTTTCCGAGAGAGGAAATGATGAAAGAGGAACCTAATAGAGATCAATCTGAAAAGGCTCGGGGATAGGCTTGCGAGAAAGGTCGATCTGATAGCCTTGGAAGCTTCGGACCTCAAAGAAACTGTAAGACAAGGTAATTTGCTTCCCAATAAGAAGAAGCCTTATAAGGATCAAGATCAAGGTTCTAGAAATGCAATTGATCTCTTCTTCAATTTTTTCCACCCACAAACTATTAAAATAAATGAAAAATTATATGATAATCCAATAAAAATCATATCAAAAATATTTAATACTTAAAAATCCCTTAAATAAATCACAATAAAAACCAAAAAGAAAATTCTTTTGTCAAATCTTTCCCTTCCCTATTTTTTATATATCAATGATAACCAAAAAAAAATATTGAAAATAAAAATAAAAAGTTATCCTTGATCTATCAATGAAATCTCAACCCCTCTCAACATGGATTAATAATTGCTATTGGTGAAAACCCTCTATCACTAAGCACCATTTGTGCGACATACTTCACAACAAATGGACCCACACAAGAAATACTCTTTGTTACTACGTATCATGCACCCCTTTTCAAGGGAAGAGGGGCTTTCCAATGGACCCACACAAGAAATACACTCTTTGTTACTACGTATCATGCACCCCCTTTCAAGGGAAGAGCGGATTTCCAATGAAAACAATCAGATAAGAAACATTTTTTCAGTTATTAAGAAATAATATAAATTTATTTTAATTTTAATGTATTAAGTTAAAAAGATAAAATTAAAATTCATATTAACAAAAATGTAAATATAAACTATTTTATTAATGTATAGTAAAATTTATTTTATGAATATATATTATTTTATTAGGTTCCTTTTTAAACTTTTTACTCACCTCCAACAAATGCAGTTATCTGTTGCAATGAACTTTTGGATTCATCATATCTGAATGACATCTTACTAGATGTAAATTTTCCCAGACATCAAATCTTTTACATTGTCGATGATGCACTGGAAACAATCACCGACGTTACCAATGGGTGCCGTCCTAGTTGAGTTATGGACATGACGGTTGGTGTCTGTCAGAGAAAAACAAACAGTGGAGAGAAAAGCTCGCTACCTCCATCAATCAATCCATTCATAAAATAAAATACATGTAAAACAGAGACGTCCGTTTCACTGCAGAGTAAGATCAAGATTCAAATAACCTTTGAAGCTCGTTGCCAAATGTGAATCTATTCAGTTTAGTTTAGTACACGATTGAATGGTCTTTGTTTTATTATATTTCCATCAAACGCTCGGCATCCAGTTGTTTATATATATATATATATATATATATATATATATATAAGTGGGGTATATTTTGTCTGTGAGAGCAAAACAAACAGTGGAGAGAAAAACTCGCTGCCTCCACGTATAGTCGAGCGATCGATCAATCCATTCACACAATAAATACATCATACAAGTAAGGCAGAGACGTCGATTTTCACTGCAAAGTAAGATCTGTGATGCAAAGTAAGATCTGTGAAGCTCGTTGCCAAATATGAACCGATTTTTCTTACGTTAGTATAATATTGAATGTTATACTAATAGGTTTTTTGTCCTGAAGATGAATTCTATTGTGGATCCGAAATGTCAACAAGCTATCAAAAACATTGTGGTTTTTCAGACAATTTCTACCGAATGTTATTTGTTTTATAATATTTCTAGTAAAAGTTTATGTAATAATATAATAGAATTGTAAGTTAATATTTAAATATCTATATCAATCAAATTAGTGTATGAAACTTTTCTAGTTAGCTGTTAAAGTTTATAGAAGTATATATATTCTACTCTTGTAAATTTTAATATGTAATATATAAGATATTTTATCTTTTTAAATTTGAACATATAATACATAAAATAAAACACATGTTTTTAACTATTAAAATTTTAAATAACTATTAATTATTAAAATTTACTGCTACTAGATCACTTACTTATATATACCTTAAGAGCGGTACATTTTATATGTACATTCACTAGTTGAAAGGATGCTATCGCTAATTTTCGTATTTGTCTTTGTCACATTCTACCTGTTCCAATATACGGAGAGAAAAAAAAATGTTCCAATATACGGAGAGAAAAAAAAACTGATAAAGAGATGCCAATGCTTCGTTGGTTTGTCACATTGTGAATCATTAAATTTGTTGTTTCATACTTTTTCAATGATGCCAAAAGCTTCTTTAGTTTGTGAATGTAACAACTGAACAGAAGGGAAGGACTCCTCTTCAATTCGTCGAAGTAATTTCCTGTCAATAGCTGCTTATTATTGCGTGGCTGAAAACTTTGACACTGACTTAAAAAAGTCAGTACCCATTCATTTGTTCTAAATATTTGAATAATTGTCTATTTTTTGCAGCTACTTTTCAATGCGTTGAAATATTTTCCTCTCCATATTTTGTCGGTATTGGATCAAAACTTTATCAAACATATTAAACTTAGATACTGTTGTCTTTTTAGATGTCTTAGATGTCGGTATCTATGGGAGGTTTATGAATTTCTCCACTTTACGTCACAAGTTGGCTACTGGAGGACATGGTGTAGTCCTCAATTCCATTTCTCTTTAGAGCTGGTTGCCAACTATCACTTTAAGATTGATTCTCTTCTATAAGCTTTAAATGATTGTAAAAGAAATTACATAATAAGAAAAAATGTAAAATGAATCGACATAACTATATTCAAAATACCTTTCCATTAAGTACTTTTATTTCACATTGCATAAATATTAAACACTAGCATAGTTTCTAACTGGCTGCTGGTGAATGCTGAAAGGTTTACAGCAGAGGAAATTTGAAGTAGAGAAAACGTGTGGATAGTTGATTAAATCCGTGATAGCATGGAAATGTGCCTTGTTTAATACGTGTGATTTTCAATAATGAAGTTGAAGGAGTGCTTGTTAAATGTGGTAATTTCAAAGGTTAATTATTTAAACGTGGCAATCATATGATGTTACAGTAATTTCTTAATATAATTAGGTAAATGTTAAAAAGTAAACAGGTTAATTGATGCATTCATAAATGCAAGAAAGTTATCAACAATAAATCTGACTCATTGATTTTGGAGGACTACTAAAAACAAAGCTTAATTTGAAGTAAAGATATAGAAAATTTATAAAATAAACAAATATTTTCCTAGTACTAAATAAAGTGATAGTTCATGCCATTTAAAGAATAATATTGTAAATGCTAAAAAGGTATAATAGTCTTTTAACAGTTTACTCTGCAGTTCATTACTAGATTCATCCATGGTCAGCATGTTATCTTATCATGCCAAGTTTCACTGCAGCTCAAGTTTATCATGGGACCTCAAGATGAGATTCAGGATATGCAAAAGAATTCACCATATAAAATAGAATGATAGTGAATATCAAGGACTCTATATATCAATTTTCAGGATTCTTTAGACATACTAAGAGTATTGTACAAGTTATTTTTTCATGTTTGATATGTGACAAGCCCTTTCTTGTCATATTCATCTTTATATATGAAATATGAAAAATGAGATAATTTTTGGCTTAAGTTCTGAGGCTATATATGAAAAATGAGGTAATTTCTGGCGCTTTGAACCTTATGTCTTTTTACTCGTCTGGTCACAATAGTTTGTAGCAGAGAAAACAAATACGTTTTTCATCTTATTCAATTTCAAAACTTTCTCCAACCATCATCACAAAATTATTTTCAACACAAAATTATTTTCTTAAAGAAACTTTTCGGTTGCATGTTCTTCGCATGATACACCCACACCTCACCTGCTGGGCCCATGTCCTTTACGAAACATTGAAGTACTCCAAAGTATTTCACACACCAGTTTCTCTTTAGGTGGCTCTCGGAATCGATCAATTTCTCTAATATCCTCAAGTTTTATACTGTCAACTCTAAAAAGACCACCAATCGAGGACACGAACCAAACGCAAGCAGCAGTGACACTTCAGTGAATATCTCATCCATGCCTTCATTGTACTTGGACACGACTCCGCCCTCAAAACCATAAATCTGGTTCACACACTTGCTTCCCTGATTTCCTATAGAAAGATACAGTGCAGTCAAGCTCATGCTCTTGAATGCAAATAGTATAAGTATGACTTCAACTAAAAAGGATCCTCGATCAAGAAAATCACCATTCAAAGGATGAGAGTTATCTTCCGAATGAAACCCATTAAGCTCAAAAGGTCATAACACCAGTCATCGATGCCACCACAAACTGTGAATTGATTTCTATTTGGAACATTGATATCAATTTGATGGCATAACCTGTAGCAAATCCCTTAATTGCAATAATATTTGGAATGCATACCTTTGTGTATATTTTTTCTGATTCTTGAAGTTGTCAATTATTTTCTTTATAAACTCCATTGTTACATTGTTTCCTCCTATTCTAGTGCCACCATACTGGAGCTCTATCTCTATGAGAAAAAATTAGAATCAACGAAAAAAAAAATTCTCAAAGTCATCCATTGAGATTGCTTCAGTAAATCTAAGTTTTTCGGACTGCTTTATTGCATATTTTAAGCTTTTGGTGGCATCGTGATCATTTGGACATATTCTCTTAACCTGCATAAAATCTCTTAGTTCTTCCTTGAAATTGCCCATGGCAAGATATGTATCACCTGTCTAGTTGTACTCAGTATATTTAGAATCAGTTTCATTAGCTCTAGTTGCATGATCAATAACTTTTCCATACTCCAGTTTTATTGTGTGCAAATGTATGATTCACCCAATACACTACATTCTGAGTACTCAATTCTATGGCAATTTATTAGCTTGAAATGTTGCATTAGCAGTAGCGTTTATTTCGTTTGCCCCTTTAGTCTCTAATATTGTAGCCCCATGCATGTTGGATATTTCTGATAAATTGTGAAGCAAGAAATGCAGAGAGAAAGAATAGAGCAGAAATAGTATTCAGTATATTGAGAATGTAAGGAGAAAGTACAATGAGAAGAGTTAATGAAGAAGTATTGTGCAAAAGGAAAATAGCTGAGCTAAATAGGCTCAAGCAAATCAAGAAAAGAAAGTACAGCTGGCCAAGACAGCTGGCAATGTACAGTCAACCTATTGAGGTTACATTATATTTAACATTTCCTCTTAAATTCAACAGTTACAAACATTAGCACTGATTATGCCCAAGTGTTGTCTCTAAAAATCAAAAACAGATTCTTCCAGTGACTTTGTGAAGATATCTGCGAGATGATCTCGAGAACCACAGAATTGAAGTGCAATATCACCATTATTGACTAGCTCGCGGATGAAGTGAAAGCGAGTGTCAATGTATTTGCTTTTCTTGTGAAACACATGATTTTTAGATAGAGCTATTGCTGAAGTATTGTCACAGAAAATAGGAGTTGGATCATTTTCTGTATGTGACATATCTTTCAATATTCTTCTCAGCCACACAACTTGACAAGAAGCTGAGGTAGCAGCGACATACTCTGCCTCTACAGAAGATATTGATACAATTGGTTATTTCTTTGATGCCCATGAGATCAGGTTCGTGCCCAGGTGAAAAACATGTCCTGAGGTGTTTTTTCTGTCATCTAGGTTGCCTGCAAAATCACTGTCTGTGTAACCAGAAAGTTGATTACTATCAGATTTAGTGTGCCATAAGCCAAAATTGAGAGTTCCTGCAATATATCTCAGAATCCATTTCGCCATTTTCTAGTGAGAATCTTTGGGGGATTCCATGAATCTGGAAACAAGGTTGGCTGCATACATAATATCAGGCCTAGTTGTTGTAAGATACAACAAACTACCTACTAAAATTTTGTACAGGGTAGGATCCACTATAGGGCCTTAATCTTTCTTGCTCAATTTTGTGCCTAGGGGTATAGGGGTTTCTGTTGGATTGCATTCTTCCATGCAGAATCTTTTGATGATGTTTGCTGCATACTTTTTCTGACAAAAAAAAATTCCTTTGGCTGATTGATCAACCTCAATCCCCAAAAAATATTTCATTATGCCAAGATCTGTCATCTCAAACTCAGATTGCATGGCATGTTTAAAACTTGTTAACTCAAGATTTCCAGTATATACCATGTCATCAACATATAAACATACAATCAAAATTTTACTGTGTTGATTTGTTTTGGTGTAAAGAGTTGGCTCATTTTGGCTTCTTCTAAAAGCACTTTTGATCAGATAAGTGTCAATTCTATTGTACCAAGCTCTTGGAGCTTTCTTTAAGCCATACAAAGCTTTATTCAGTCGATATACTTTGGTTGGATGCTCTTGGACTTCAAATCCAGGTGGTTGATCGACATAAACTTCTTCATCTAAGAAACCATTCAGGAAAGATGACTTGACATCCATCTGGTATACTTGCCATTTATGTTGGGTTG
>JZKD02S2295990.1:304860-345581 GCA_000966675.3 Picea glauca | reverse complement strand
ATGACTGTGGAAAACTAGTTCTCTTATGTTTTCCAAGTATGCAAGACTCACATGGGGAATTTTGTTCTTTGAAGATGGGAAGACCTTTGACCATGGAGTGATTCTGAAGAAGACTGAGACTCTTAAAGGGTAGATGTCCAAATATTGTATGCTAAACCATTGTTTCATTCAGGGTGGATGCACTTTGTGCATATGGTTGACTCAGATTTGCAGTTCTGAGTGTAAGGGGAAACATCATATTCTGAGTCATGTGGATTTCAGAAATCAATTTTCTGCTGGGGGTTTTGTCATATATCTTGCAAGATGCTCCCTCAAAGAGTACCTTATAGCCATGTTTAATGAGTTTTCCTACACTTAGCAGATTATGTTTCAGATCTGGAACATGATAGACATTGTTTATGTCTTTCTTTTCATTTTGTTTAGTAAGAATAGGTACAATTCCTTTGCCTTGAACTTTAACTAAGGAATTATTTCCAAGTGTAATATTAGATGAGATTGAAGAATCAATGCATGAAAGTAAATCTTTGTTACCTGTCATGTGATTGCTGCATCCACTGTCCAACAATCAGAGATCTTTAGGTTGTTCTTCAGACTTGTGACATGAGAGAAACATACCTTTTGAGGTTTCTCCCGTAAGATTTGACACACATTCTCTGCCTGAAAGATGATATTCTTGCTTCTTTTGGCATTCAGATTCATAGTGCCCATATTTTTTGCAGTAATAGCATTGTATGCTTGATTTGTCATTTGATCTTCTCCCTCTACCTCTTTGAGGCTGGAAATTCTGATTCTGGTGTTGTTGTCTATGACCTTGGAAATTTTGATGTTGGCTCTGTTGTCTGTTACGTCCATTTGAGTGTCGGTCACTTGTAGTACTCCCTCGTCCTTGGTGACCTCTGCCTCTCCCTCTACTGAAGGAGAATTGAGTCTTGAAGGCATTGGTGAGTGACTCATCTGAGAAATGCAGTATGGTCTCATGTGTCACCAGGGAACCAGTCAGTTCATCTGTTGAAAAACGTGACAGATCCTTGGATTCAAGGATTGTTGTAACAACCATTTTGAATTTATTTGGTAAACTTCTGAGGACTTTCTCAACAATGCGTTGATCGCTGATGGCTTCACCAATCAATCTGATCTAGTTCACGATTCCCATGACTCTGGTCATAAACTAATCCACATTTTCAGACTCTGTCATTCTTAAAGTCTCGAATTGTGTCCTCAAGGTCTGCAGTTTGACTGTTTTGACCCTGTCATTGGCTTGGTAGGCTGATTTAAGGATGTCCCAGGCCTGTTTTGAAGTACTAGCACCTGTGATTTTTGAGAAAATCGAGTCATCCACTGAATTTTGAATCCAAAATTTAACTTTATTTTCTCTATTCCTCTAAGTTGTCTGAGAAATTCTCTACTGCTTTGTTATGGCAGCAAGGTCTGCTGGATCTGGTTCCACATATCCAAGATCCAATGGATCCCAACACTCTTTTGCTTGCAAGAATTATCTCATTCGAAGAGACCAGAACTCATAGTTCTTTCCAAGAATAATCAAACCCTGAGTTGGTCCTAAATTGCTAGACATCACCATATTTAAAGAATTTGAACAAAACAAAAAAGAAATGTTTGGTTAGTTTCGTATTTACCTGTCTCTTGCGCTTAAATCGAGTTTTCTAATTTCTTGCAACGACTTCGAAACTCTGCGATTCAAAATTTCACGAGTTTTGACTTCACGATTTTTGGCTTCACGATTCTAACTTCGAGACTTCGTTATATGAGTCCTCTGAACTCTTGTCTCTCAGACTTCCGTTCGCCGAAATGTCGAAGAGAGCTTAACGGCCTTGGATTGGCCCTTGGTCTCCATTTAATGTGACTACATGCCTAAATGTTAAATCGCTAATGGATTTTTGGGATACAGAGAATAGCGATGCATGTGCCAGTTCTTTGTCCCTCAATTTGCCGAAATCTGAAATATCCTAGCGCCTATTCAAATGCCTTTTCGGGATTTCTCTTTTCGGGACTTCGGGAGATTGGATGCAATGATCCTCGACCTATGTACATGGCCGTTCCCTTTTTCCATGACAGAAAATTTATTTTTGGGTTTTAGGACTTCCTGTTTCTCGATGTCAAGAGTCCTTGACCTTTCGTCCTTTTGATCTCCGAAATGTCGATTTGTCGAAATGGATTTAATAGCAATTAGCCCCAAGGCTATAACTCTGGTCCATGTGACCACTTCCCATATGACCGAAGTCCTATTTTAGGGTTTTACAATGCAAAGCGCCCGACCTCCTGTCCTCTAGACTCCCAAAATCCTGATTCCCGAAAAGCCGATATGTCTATGCCTCGACTTCTTTCTTCTTTCGCTATTTCGAAGTTTCCAATTCCAAAATGCTTGGCTCTCTTGGTCTTCAGGATTCCTGAAATGTTGAATTTTGGTACCCCGAAATTTCTTTACCCGGTCTTCTCCTTTCTTGCTTTCGAGACTTCAAATGCCGAAATGCCTAGCTTTGTCTTCGGAACTCCCGGTATGAGAAGTGCCAAAATTTTCCTTTGGACAATCAACGGTCCAGATCCTTTCGGGATTTCGCGAATCAATATTTCGCGACTCTTGACTTCTCGTCACACTATTCTCCAAACCCCGAACTATGAAATGCCGAGATTTGATGGCGTAAGGATCTACTGCCACCTATCCTCTGAGATGGATGACTCACGATTGTTTTGGGATTTCACGGGTTACGAAGTCGAAAGACTCCACTTCCTTCTGCTGAGAGGAGGTTTAAGCCTCGTGCACCTTTCCTGAATCCGTTGGCTTACAGAGCTTGGTGCTAGATCGGACGATTCAGATCTTTCTTCCTTTGCTTTGATCCAGCGGCTCTCAGGCCACCGCGCTCCATATCAACGGTTTGGATTCCTTCGGGATTTTTTGGACTGGAATTTTACGAGGCAGTGGCTCCATGACCCCTTGCTACTCCAAGTCTCGAATTCCGAAATGATGAAATTCTGAAATGCACTTTCTCACGGATCCGACGGCTATCGGTCCTCTGTGAAAAATCCAACGACTGTACTTCTTTCTCCTTTTCTGCTCTCTCCTCGTCCTTTCTGAACTAGATTTTCACCTCCGATTTGTTCGCAGGGTGGATCTTACGGCTGCGATTTCTCGTTCTTGGCTATTTTCGTGATTTCTTTACTGTTCTTGCAAAGAGTTTCTCCCGAGGAAAGAAATTTGTGAATCTTTCACGAAATGAAAGAATTTTATGAATTCTTTGAATGTTTCTACCCTCAGTAACTATCTTTCACGAAATTTGAATGAATTTCCTCGAATTCTTCAAACATTTCTGCAATCTGAAGCAATTTTTCATGAATCTTCGATGAGTTTGTAAATTGTTCATGAATATTTACTCTTACTCCTTCTGCAATCTCTGCTTCCTCTATATTTATAGCGTAGAGTGCTCTTCTTCCTCGTGTGAGCTTCCTATGACGATCTTTTGAGCATATGGTAGACAACTCTCCAAGCCTTGTGAAAAAACTCTGTCTCGTGCTCTGGATGTTGATTTAAGCTATGTGCTGTAAGGATCGTGTTTCTCTCCAGCCTGTGTGAAGAGGCTTACTGTTGTTGTTCTGATACCATGATAAATTGTGAAGCAAGAAATGCAGAGAGAAAGAATAGAGAAGAAATAGTATTCATTATATTGAGAATGTAAGGAGAAAGTACAATGAGAAGAGTTAATGAAGAAGTACTGTGCAAAAGGAAAATAGCTTAGCTAAATAGGCTCAAGCAAATCAAGAAAAGAAATTATAGCTGGCCAGGACAACTGGCAGTGTACAGTCAGCCTGTTGAGGTTACATTATATTTAACAATTTCTTCAGGTTGTTGGTTTTGAATAGGAAGGCTTCTAACAATTGATGTACAAACTCCATAAGCAATTATCTAGCCTTCCTTTCTCATTTCCTTCCTCAAGCAGAAAATCAAAGTAAGCGTTCTTCAACAGTGTTTTGATGTTTTCAATACTTCTAAAGATTGATCCTTGTGACTATGTATGATATTGTTGCTAATTCTTCTCTACTTCCATTGGCCCATGATGATAACCATATTGGAGGTAATTTTATTCACCGTTCTATAAACAATGTTTCCAATTTTGACATTTAAAGCAAGCCGAAGGCTTTGAAATACAGGACCTCAACGTAAACACTATAACTAAAAGTGTGTCTAATATGACTTTCTTTCATGGATTTACACCATGTTCATGTTCAAACTATTCTAGTGTATATAGCCTTTTGATGACATTGTAAATTTTTTTTAGGGACCTAATCTCCTTAACCCCTTAAATAGGTAGAATAATATTATTTCAATGTAATAAAGTTGAACATTAGTAAACACCTATCAATATTGTGAACAATCTAAGAAGGTGTAATAGAAGTTTTGGCTTGTACAAACATCTTCCTCTAGAATGTTTTTTTGAAGATGGAATTAGTATATATAGGAGTAGAAGGCATGTGAAAGTCTTGAGATTTATTTTTTAACTGAGCTCTCATTTGGTGGAAGTTGCCCCCTCCAAGAGTTACGTTATTCTTTGCATAATACATCTAGTACCTTACAAGTGTTATTAGAGAACTTTCCTCTACAAAATTTTGGGATTATTTTTAGGGTAGAGACGTGTACTATTGGTGTCTTTAAATCATAGAGATTTTTTGTTTGATGGGTAAAACTATGGCTAGGGAAGACTACATGCAGGAAATACGGTTTCACGAGTTACTCAAAATAAATGTTTCACCTTGTTGGAAACCTTTGTAACCCCTATTGGTACCCCTTCGAGTAGTACGACATCAGAAAACACAGAGAGAACTTGTAAATGAGAATCACTCTTGTGTACCTTATTGTATTGTTGTGACATACACCAACAACCCTCCTCTTTCTCATATTGTCTGCTTGAAAATCCCTCACCTAAGAAAATGGAGCCATTTTTATTTTCTCTTATTTGAAATATTGTTTACATAAGTTTTGAGTTTGGTTTCTCCTCTCTCTCTAAGCATGCCACTTTAAGTTTCATATTTTGGCTAAGTTTTCATTTTTCAACTTTGAGCACTTAACAAATTTTCAAAAATGAGTTATTGGTCTTCGAGAAAGTTAGTGTACTTCCCTCCGATATACACCAGAGGAGTTACCAAAAAATCCTTCAATGTACACCCGAAGAGTTCCCTCCAACATTTCTAGTAGCCACTGGAATGTTTCCCATCAACTAGCCTGAAACGCCAAGTCATCACCGCACAACTTTCCACCAACTCCTCTGGTTTGACCAGAGGAGTTCACATAAAATCCTCCAGTCAAACCAGAGGAGTTTCCACCTTGTCCTTCTATAAGCTTCATAACACTTCATACTAATACCTATGGTATACAATAGAGGATTTCCCATGAAGTCCTCCATTGTATACCGGAGGGCTTCCCACCAACATTACTATTTTTTTCTCCATGACCTATCACATTTTTTACAAAAATATTCCCCTGTGGACAAGTGAATTTTCCCTTGGAGTATAGATCCCTCTACCAAGATAGAAAACTACCATTGGACACTAAAATTTCTATAGATTAATTTTATCCATCGAAAAAGAGAGAAGGAGGGAGATTATGATGTACCTCACTTTCGAATTTTTTCCAAGCTTCTCCAATCCATGAGTTTCAAACAATACCTGCAATGGATAATAAGAGGAAAATGAATATCTCCTACTCTAATGGATTAGAAAAAATCAATATGTCTATGAAGATTAAGAAAATCATTGACAAGTACATGTAAAAACATACTAGAAGGAAATAGGCCAAGAATATTAATGAAAAATTCAAAAGGAAACTTACAATCTTTAGATGATGTTGCAACAACCTCTCCAAGTCCTCCTCATCCAAACCTTGCTTGAAAGATCCACAATTAGAATAACAATGCTTTGTTGTATTTTTCCTCCTTTGTTCACTATGAGAATGCCTCCATTTATAGGCTTTGAGAGGCTCAACCACCTTGGTTATATTTGGAACTAGGCGAGGATATGGCTCCAATAGTTGTGAAATATTTCTTAGATGCAACCTAAGGGTTATATTCAAGCCAAACCAACTCGATCCATCCATAGCTGCCTTTAGAAGAAAAGGGGATTTCTTCTAAGATTTTCTCAACCAATTCAACGCTCCCTTACAATGGAAAACAAAGCACTACAATACTCCCTTTGAGATGGAGAAAGAGCACTAGCACTCCCTGTATGGGAGCAGGGGAGCGTTGATCTTCCCAAAAGTTTCCAAGATGAGCAATTCTCGTAGAAAAACATTTGTTCCAACTATCAAATGATGGGGCTTCTTCTTCTAACATGTTTTAGGGGTTGTATCAAGTGTTTTCATGGTGTTGTTCGTGATGCGACACTTACAGAATGATAATGTGACACTTGCGAAAAAAGTGTGACACCTACGACACTTGTGACAATGAGAATGTGACATTATCGAAGTAAGGAATTTTGATGTGTAACAACATTTATTGTGCCTAGTGCCTATAAAATAAGTCATTTTCCCTTCATTTCTTCACTATGGTTCACTGAGCAACTAAAAAGAGAATTAAGAAGCAATGAAACGAGTAAATATTTGAGCTACCGAAGGGATGGAAAACATTGTACCATCAAATCATCCATGTCCACATGTTGAGTAGTTTCCAGGTAATCCCTAAATCTATCTATACCCTTTATCTTTCATTGGTAAATTGTTTTAGGGTTAGAGATTTTTATTTGTGTTTTTTCTGCCTTTTGTACCCTTGTCTCCCTAGTTTGTTACAATAGTGGCATTTCTCCTATGCCCTGTGACTTAACCTTGACTTCTCACCTCAACCCAAACTGAACCCCAATTTCTGTCAGGGCACACCCAAGCCCATCCATAACATTTGTTTGACCACGAGACTTAAACTCCTTATCACCCGAAGGGAAAGATGCAAGAATAAACTCTTACCTTCCCCTCTTAAGTGTTCCTGACATTTGATATGACTATCAAAACCTAATCGACAAACAATCTTGTACTTTGTCTCTCGTCGAGTGTTTTCCCACAATCCAAAGAATTAAATAAATTTTGAGAAAGCATTGTGTAATATGAGGGAATCATTATGAAGTGTTACGGTCCAACTGATGATATTTGCATTAAATACTCTAGTTGCTTTAGGGCCTTTAGCACTAACTCCTCTGGTCTTCATTGGAGGAGTTGATATAAACTTCCTTGGTTTTCACATAACCCATTGGAAAAATTCATATGAAGTGCTCAAATGCATTCAAAGGACTTCACATAAACTATTATGATACACAAAAGGACCCACTAGCGCTCTTTTCATGAACTTACCCAATACACAAAAGGAACCATTGACATGATTTACATTAACTTACTTGGTGCACATCAGATATATTTGCATGAAACCATCTGATACCAACAAAGACCTTTGCATAAAATTATCTGGCATATGTAGAGACCATCCGACACAATTAACATTAACTCCTCCGATAGTCGTTGGAGCAGTTCACAATAATTTCTCTTCTTTCAAACCTTTTTGCCTTTTTAACCTATTCTATGATCTATATTTTCACTAAGGAATCCACCATGCCTGCTATTATACTCTCATCGTCTAATGAATATCTCCTAACTAGTATTTACAAAAGTCAATCTTCGAGTATTTTACATGGCTACCTAGATAAACTTATTTATATGCATAAGCAAATGTTGATCAAACCATATACATTCTGCTATTTGGTTTTGTATTTCATTGATCTCATTTTTCTTTGTAGATTCAGACATGTCTCCAAGGAAGAAGGAAACCAACAAAAAACCTACCATCAAGGCCTGCAGGAGTGGCTTTCATATCTAGGATGAGCTAGACATTTTTGGGGCAGTGTATAATGACACCTTTGTATTCCTAGAAAAAGGATAAGATGTACTTAGATGGGGTGATGTCTATCATATGTTCAAAAAGAATAATTTTTCTACTGATGTTGAGGACCAGTACAAACTCAATATTTTCAATAATATTAGAAAGTTTTGGATACGTAAAGTAGTAGTCCTCCACGATATATTCCCCTGCACTAACACCATCGCTTGAATACTCAAATAGGTGGAATTGGGGAATATGTATGTTAGTTCTAGAAGTTTCCCCTAGAGTGCTATAGGGTCAAGCCTAACACATCTTCAGTTATTGTAATGGTTTTTATAAATAAGGACGTGTTTTGGCTTTTGAAAGAAGCTAGGTCAGGTAGAATGAAAGAGAAATAATAAGGGTTATAATCTAAATGCAGATCAATGAATCACCATTGGTCATGGACTCAGGTAAACACCTTGTTGATTGAAGGAAATCAAATTGCATATCAAACAAGAAATTTATATGAAGATGGGTAGAAGAATATGGAATAAACGAAAAGTAGAATATCCATCAAACATAGATTCTCTTTGCAAAATGGATGAAAAGGTACTTGAAACAAACACACAAATAGTAGGCAGTCACAGCAAAATATTTACCACTTGAGCATCTATTATCCATGGGCATCCATTGATTCTAAATGTCTGCAATTCATTCAAGTAAGATGAAAAACATATTGTAAAACAAGGAAGATGAAAAACAATGTTTAAACAAGAGGAAACACAATCTGATAAAACAATTGTCATAGATCTCCAATGTTAGAAGCGATCACATAAATATAATTCCCTCAGGCTTACAATAACATAGATTGGATGCTATTTCATCAAATTCCTTCTTAGGCCTCACCCTCCTGGGTCCTCCTCCTATTTTACAAATGATAAAAATATATAACCTATAGTTAATAAACTACTTCTAAATTCTAGGAAGAAACATTAATTAAAATTTCTAAAAATAAACTAAAAGCTAAAATAGAAACCAAAGTGTCTCGAGTGCCAAAAACGCTGCCTGTAAAACTAGAAATTTGTCCACCTGCTGCTGGAATACTATCTCCTTGATATTTTCATCTCGGTGAGTTGGAGATGCCCAAAATTGTCTGTTGATTTCATGCCTAGGAATCTGGAACTGATGATCACAACTGTTGATTTTATTTCCATGAGATATGGGATACTCTACCACCTTTAATCATTCTGGCATTTGTTTCTAACTGCCCCATTTAATATGAGTTGTTCCTGAAAATCATTAGTGTGGAATTAATTATTTCAAATGTTCTTGAATGCAAATATTGCTTAAGAATATGAAATTGATCCTATGCTTGCTTTCTCAATATAGGCTATGAGGATAATGATGTTTGTATAGCCTTCATATGAGACTTATTATGTACCAAATTCTCTCTCTCTAAGGATGGAACATTCTGTTGTTGGTGGCCATATTGATGCTATGCACCACAACAAAATTGTTGAAAACCTCAGGGCATCCAGAATTTCCATCTGAAATTGAAACCAACTGTGAATGTTACCATGTACTTTTATTGAATACTATGTCCTTACTAGGCTTACCCCACAATTTTTGAAGATACAAATTTGTCTTTGAGATAATGATGCCAGGGGAAAGTGTCTCTATTCCATGAGGTTTTGCCCATCACCTTTCCCTCCTCTGTCAGCCATGAGGTTTTATTTTTTTTACCAGAAAGTGAGAAAGAAGTGCCAGGAAGACTATAAGAATAAGGTTCAACCAATAGGATCCCCATGTAATTGCATGGTATATTGTTCCGTAACTTGGTAAACTTGGTATGGGATCCAAGATAATAAAGAAATTCCATGTGGCAATAATTGATCCCCATATAGCTACATGAGTGATAACTGTCCAAGAAGAAACGTCCCTGGCAAGATGGAGGTTCACCAGCAGAACCACCACAATGGTCCAAAGACTCTCAATGCTCCAAATGTCCATGGTAGAATGTGTGTAAGAAAAGTAACCCACAAACATAATAACAAGACTTTGCCACAATGTGTCCATTCATCGTCACCCAAAAGAGGTGAAAATTGTAATTTTCTCCCTCTGCCTAGATTCGTATAGTTTAGGGAAATGAATTAAAGTGTTGTCACTTAGGTCTTGATCCCAAATACCCACTACTATTGTTGGCACTGAAGTATAGATTATATAATACAATTTACTACTCCACTCAGTTATGGTTATTGTTGCAGTAAAGGCCGTGTAAAATATGTACCAGAAAAGTATCAAGACATATACAACATTTATATAAAAGTTGTAAAAAGTCATATAGCTCATGCGATGATAGTTCTAGTGACCATGCACTAGCAATAATTGTTCAAGAAATATGAATTGTCCCATAGAAAAATATGATGCCATTACATCTTACCTTCCTTCTTGGCCACTTATTCCTACTCCAACATCTGCCATTTGGAACATAGAAACATCATTTTCTCCATCACCTATGGCCAGTGTCATATCATCGGTCCTATTTTTTATTAGGGAAACTATACCAGCCTTTTTTCAAGGAGAAACCCGATAACAAAGGACTACTCTACACCGTGTGGCTAAATTAAAGAGCTCATCCTCCAACTCATTTTCCAATATATAGACAAGGCTAGTGCCATCCATAATGACTGCCAAATGGTGGAAGCATACTTTCTCCAGAAATATTTGATATATATCCACCAACCTCTCTGTACATTGGAATCACATTTACTCTGTGTCCAATGGTTGTTGGAAGATTGGTTTTTGTCATTAATGTCAACCCTAGTCATGGGTTTTGAACCACAAGATTGATGAAGGTATTTGGACTTGAATGACAATGCACATGTAGATACAACACCCATGGATGTATAGTATACATCATTTTGTTTCCAGTGGTATGTGGCACATCACGTGGATCCTCATGGTTGAGGAGAAATGAATTTTTGAAGATGAAAAAGTGAATTGAAGAAGGAAGTACATGTAGGCCCTGAAAATAATTAAAGAACAAAATTACAAAATAAGAAAGTGTCAGGTATAAATAAATATCATTATACATTCATTTTATACACAAGTCAAATTTCATAGGAAATCAAAAGTAAAGAAGGCCAGATTTCAAGGGAGGCTGAAGTCTTTTGGTGATGTGTTCTAAGTTATGTTATTTTCAGGTCATCTTACCATTTTCTCTATAATTGTTTTTTCTAGAATGATTCATATAGTGAAATTGCTATGGTATTGATAAGACCTATCAAGGTACCCATGGTAAAAGTTTCAACTCTTGATTCGGTATAATTATGGATATACACACTATGGAAGATAGGGTTTTTGACCAGTCCTCAAGCTAGTCAATAAACAAGTGTTCTGGGTAAAACAATCATAACTTCTTCATAGAGAATCCAAATGAAGTGGGAAAAATTTAATTGGAAATAGTACGGACTATAGTTTCTTGTGTGATAGTTTTAGAATCTGATATTAAATATTGAGCACAGGGCATTCTGTACAAGTTTGATCTCCTGAATAAACCAGAATTGAACAAAGTCTACCATTCTCTCTATAAATTCCTTTTGGGTGGAAGGAAGGGGTAAGGATGGAGAGTTAAATCCTCTCTTGATATTGGATTACTATATATTCCTCTTGTATGTTTATCCCTCCGTTTACATTTGGAAGCTATAGATACCTTTGGAAGTCATTACTTCCCTTGAACAATAACTATTGATTATTTCTCATATATTGTGCATGGTGTATTGTGGTGTATTGGTGTAACTCTTATACTATTTTTCATTTCTCATTGGATATAGTTGAATGGTTTAATTATAAGTTGAAAAAGGTTTTAAATTCTACTTGATGTTGATTCACCCCCTTCTCAGTATCAACAATCACATTGCCTATATTTTTCTGTCTGTGTGCCTGATGTGCAGACTACATGTTTGAACTTTTCTTTCTGGGCTGCTTCCATTTTGGCGTTGCCATCATATAGACTCCTAGAGTCTTTAATATTGCTTTGCGCTCTGTATATTCCATATGAAATTGCGGCATTCTCAGGGCACCTATCATTAATGCCTCACCATTTGCAAATTGAAACCCAAGTTTCCTTCGTTCTTAGAGAATCCTTGCAATACAACTAGCATCTGCTATTTGTAAATCGAGCATTGACAACAAATAGTAAACCCAGGAACTTAACATCTATTGAAACAATTCTTATTTCTTTGGATAGATAACAAGGATGATTTCACTTGTGGCTTGACTTGTGTAATGAGAAATTAGGCTTGGCACATGGCATATGGAAATAAAAGGTTCTTGGCACTCAATGTTGGGATTTGTGGCTTGTTGAACTCAACTTGTAACTTTGAATTGGTTTTCCATGTGTTGACTTATGTATTGATTTTGTCAATTGACGTGTGAACATGGAGTATAAATAATACATGGTATGGGTTAGGAGCTTGGCTAAAGCCATAAACATGAAAGGCCATGGTTTGGATTTTAAAAACCTCCATATGTATAGCTAGGCTTATGTATTGGATGTTGATTTTAGGTGATAGACTTAGTTGACAAGATTTGTCTTGGGCCACTTAAAGTAGACACCTCCTTTTGATAAAAGGAAAAATAGATTATTTTGGCAAAGGAAATAGAATGGAAAAGGCAATAAAAATATAAAAGAACATATATTTTTATTTTCAACACAAGAAAAATTTAGGGAGACTAATTAAAATGTGCCTTGTAGTTTTGCAGGTTAGAGGGAAAATCCCAGGGATTCCTGGGAAAATGATTTATTAAAGATGGTCAAGACTTGATGGAGATGTTGAAGACCTGAGGATTTGAAGAATTTTGGCAATTCTAGCAAAGGAATTTAAAAATAACATTAATGGGTGAATATAAAAGATATTCTATGGGAATTTCCAGTAGCTATCTATGTTGTTGACCAAAGTAAAATCTTGGTACTAACAAGGTATATTTGCAATTCTAGGGGAGAACATATAGCATCATTCTAGCCTGAAGACCTAGACAAATGCTATCATCTAGAGAATGGTACCAAGAATATAGAAAAGGAACTTCTTGGAAAATTTAGGAATATAACCAAGGATCTATACCACATCTTTTGCAATCCAAATAAGAATTTCAAACTCAGACCCACCGATGGATATCCCACAAATGCACTAAGAAATTCTTATCAATATATGGTGTCCATGTTGTGCAAGTTGTATAGAGAGCAATATGCCTTCAACTTTTCCCTATCATATATGCCATTGGTTTACCACTATGAATAAAGAGGATCATAATTCAACAAGGAAGAAATCTTTTTAGAAAACCCAGAAGAATCAATCACAGCAGTCGTAGAAGCCCATCCCAAGGCCTTCCCAATTTTCCATATATCTTCATACCTCATAGACATCATGTATGTGGCTTACCAATACCCAAATATGGGTTAGGCATGTCCATTGTAAAACTCAACTATTCATATATGTTGCAAAGTGCTCTGGCAGCACAAGTATAGAGCACAATACTAAAATATCTGTGAGTACTTCCTAGCTTTGTTATACGAGTTCATTTTTTACATGCGAGCCCCATGTATGATTGACAAAGGACTATTTGTAATCAAAAGGATTTGGGATTGGTACTTAATTGAAAATGTCACTTATATCAAGGTATAAGAAGTTATGAAATCCCCCAACCTACTTCCTTGATTTGTACTAGACCACTTTGGATAAGAAATGTTCAGGAGGCACAACTCGAGGAAGGTCTTGAAAGAGAATTTCAACAAGATATGAATGCCTTGGGAGTACACATCAGAGGTTTGGGAAGAATAAAAAATACATTGTAACACAAGGACTTATTATGAAGTCATATTCAAGAGAAGAGGAAATCCCATAGCTAGGATTGCAGATAAAGAAAAAGAAAAAGAAGAGGTGATAAAGAAGGAAGAAGAAGAAACAATGGAAAAAGGATAAGTTGCAACTATATATATGCAGTCAAGATCCATTGAGGAATAAAAAAAAATAGCAAATAATAAGAGAAGGAAAAAAGAAAAGGTTCAAAAGAAGAAGATTGATGCTACTAAAAAGAATAGAAATATTTTTGAAGAGGTTAAATCCAAGGCAAAAGTCAATGGAGCAACAACCACAACAGAAGAAAAATCAAAGGAAACTACCCAAAAGGAATGCCAACAAAAAAAAAATCCAAAAAGTAAACAACATATGCAATAGTAGTGGTAGAGGTAGTAGAAAAGGCAACTAAGGAAGTTGTCAACAAAGCAGTTGAAGAATAATGACAAAATAAGAGAGTTGAAACAATAAATGATGGTGCTCAACCGATGGACATTGATATCTTATAGATATCAATAGTAGGTTCTAGCAGACATACACAATTTAGTGGGATAGGTTTGGGACTTTGTATTCCATTTCGACCAAGTGAAGTAACTAATCTAAAGAATTTCACATATGAAAAAGTGTCGAGCAAGATTGTGTAAGAACAAGTGAATAAGGATAAATATCCTAAGAATGTAATATTAAATCATAAGTAACTTTATTATTATCTATCACAATAGTGTTGTTATTGTTAACCAACCTAGGTTTATCTTTATATCCTAGGATTTATCAAGTGTCAAGAGGGATCAAATCCCCTGACATACAAAACTTTACTCAAGTTTTTTCACTCTAAAAGAGGTTTTCATCTCAAATTGTTTGATCCCTCTCAATGATTGATATATTATAGGTTAATATGCATATAGGCTAGTTTATAATGTGAATCAGGCCCAACTTCACATGTTTTTTTTTTGTAACTATTATATTTGATTGATGTACATTGAATTTAGCATTATGTTACATTACACATATCCTCCATATTGAACTGTAAAAGGTGTCTCTATAATCAACTAAGTTCAAATACATGTATAGTTATACTTATATCTAGAATGGATAATTACTATTCTCTGGGTTGTCAATGGGGCCTTGCTAGATCGATGAAATTGGGGCATTTTTATTGTCTCCACTAGGATGCAATTACCCTAAGTGGATCATTTTCCCCTTGTGTACTAGCACACCTATAAGGGGAATGTTTTAATAAGGAATTGCATAATGGTTTTTAAGTCACAAAAATGTCATACCCCATTAAGTATGACATGGTCTTTCACCTCTTGATAGGTGATAGATTCAAAATTAGGAGGGAGATTTTATGGAATGAAAATAATGAAAAGGAGAATATATATTTAATATGCATGGTTTCCATATCATGTCACTATACATTTCTCCATTTCATCGATGTGAGTAAGAGTCGATCAAACTAGTTCGAGGAAATTTCATTTCTTTCCAGCGCGAGGAGACTAGGGCACACTGTGACTCTTGAGTTGGAGGGAACAATAGAGAAGGAATTATCCATATTTTATGATCATAAAGAAATGACTACAGATTATTAATAGGTGCTTAACACAAAATAACAAAGATACAATAAAACTGGTTTTCTATTCAGTAAGGAAATAAGCTGAAACTGTAAAATGTAGCGAAAACAAGCTTGCTAGAATGGTGGCATCTTATCTCTGAGAAGAGATGTGATGGATGTGCTCATTCACAATAATATGATTATAATGAGGATATGAAGGCCTTTTTACAATAAACAGGAATTCCAAAAACCCCAGAGATCCAAAAACCTAACCCTAGGAGATGAAGTGCCAAAAGTCATGTGGGCCCCGTCTAGGTAAGTTAGTACCTCAACTTCCCGTGGTTGTAATTTTTGTATACGATATATGTTTTAGGTGTATGATATCCTTTGGCTATAATTGAGAAGATCGATCCCAAAAAACCTTCATTTAGGCCCTCTAAATGGCCCCAGAAGTTAAAACTGCTAAAAATAGTAAATTGCCAAAATTGCCAGAAAACTATTTTGAGCTAGTTGGAAAAGGTGGGTGGCCACCGATATCCAGTTGGATCAATCCTCCCTCCTTAGGAAGAAATGGTATCCAGTGCATTGATTCCCCCCATCATATGAGGAAATTTCTGTTGAATTTGGCCACAGGTGAGCCACTTGCCTTAGTGCAGGAGTTGCCTTGCTTTGATGACTCAATAAAGTTGGATCCTTTACTGTCAAGTGCCCTTGATATGTGTGTCCACAATATGATCATTGGATTCCTATTGTATGAAGTCGAGGTTGAGCTGTGTTGGTGTTATTTTTTCTGCTACTTCTGTTGTGTCCAATAATGGTGGGAAATAAGGGTGAAGGAGATCCATGTTGAACACTAGGTGCAGGCCAAGGAAAGGAGGAATGTTGAGCTCAAAAGAATTATCCCCCATGGCCTTAGATATGGTGTACAATCCATAATGGAGTGGGTGAAGCTTCCAATAGGGTCTTGTAAGGCATTCTTTCTGCAAGTGAAACCAAGCATTGTCACCCACCTAAAACTTATGTGGCACCCGATGTTGATCATGGTGCTGCTTGTACTTATCATTGGACTTTTGTAGGATATCCTAAACCTGTTGGTAGATGTGCTAGATCCTCTCAATGAACCAGGTGGATTTTTTAGATTCAGTTAGAGAGGGAGACAAGTCGATCAAGGTGACTGCAAGGTAAAGTGAAACATCTATGGGACCCAATGGTTGGAATCCCAATCCCACCTGAAAGGGGTTGTGGTCGGTTGAGCTATGCAGGGCTCGATTGTAGTTGTGCTGGACATAGGGAAGGCTCTCATCCCATGTGTGAGGGTGCTTGGTGTTATACATGTGAAGGATATTCATAATCATTCTATTTACAACATTGGTTTGGCCATCTGTTTGGGGGTGGAAAGTCGTGGATTTGGTGATCTTGGTGTCTAGCAGTGACAAGAGGCTCGACCATAATGTGCAGAGAAATCGACTATCTCGATCTGAGACAATGGTTTGTAGGATTTCAAAATGTACCCAGACTTGTTCAAAGAGGATCTTGGCAATGGCCTCGACTATGATGTTCTTCTTGTAGGCAACCAGAATTTCCATCTTAGAAAAGCCATCAACAATCACAAAAACACAGTCATTTCCCTGCTTGGTGGATAGGAGGCATGACATGTAGTCCATTGAGATGGATTCCCATGGCCTGTTAGGAGTATAAAGAGGGGTGTACAGGCCATGTTTCTTAGTGGTCAGTTTGGCAATAACGCAGGCAGTGCAAGACCTGATATACTTGTTGACCTTCTGTCAAAGTTTCGGCCAGTAGAAATGTTCCTTTAGCATCGCCAATGTATTTTCAACGCTGAAGTGTCCTGCCACTCAACTATAGTGGGATTCTTAGATCATATTATCTTGCTCACTTGATGGAACATTGTTTGCACAAGGGTAGACCTAGGGTTCAATGCTACAACAATGCACCAACAAAACCCTAACTACCGGTCCTTTCGCAAACACCTGTGAAGCAAATGAAGTCTCACCGAAGGTAGAAGTAGGGGTGGTTGCAGAACTCCAGTGTCTGCAACCTTATTTGGGACACATATATGTGATTCTAATCACTTAATGGAGCACTCAATAGTTATATTTTCCAATATTTAGTTCTTAGTTACAATGCAGTTAAACGCTAATTATAGTACAACACAGTATTCAACCAGATCTAGCATCTAACAACACTTAGCATGAAGAAGCATACTTTATATTAACAAATTCAACACTAAGAACATTTATATCAGTCATATATAACATCCATCCATATTATTAAGCACTAAGAATTGATAGATCATTGATCTATATTAAAGCACTAAGCACATTAACATATAGCGCAAGCAGTGCAGGACCGGCCCTTTCAGCAACACCTACGAAGTAGATGAAGTCCCACCCGAGGTAGAGGCAAGGGTGGTTGTAGGAATCCAGTGTCTCCAAGATTATCTAGGACACAAATCTATGATTCTAATCACTTAACAGAGCACTCAACAGTTATATTTTTCAATATTCAGTTCTTAGTTACAATGCATTTAAACCCTAATTATAGTACAACATGGTATTCAACCAGATATAGCATCTAACAACACTTAGCATGATGAAACAGATCAAATATTAACAAATTCAGCACTAATCACATGTATATCAGTCATATCTAACATCCATCAATATTATTAAGCACTAAGCATCGACATATCATTCATCTTATTGACGCTAAAGTGTCCTACCACTTGACTGTAGTGGGATTCCCAGATCATCTTCGCCCACTCGCTTGATGGAACAATGTTGGCATAGGGGTAGACCAAGGGTTCAATGCTACAACAACACACCAACAAAACCCTAACTACCAACCCTTTCAGTAACACCTATGAAGCAATTGAAGTCTCACCCAAGGTAGAGGCAGGGGTGGTTGTAGGACTCTAGTGTTTGCAACCTTAGCTGGGACATAGATCTATGATTCTAATCACTTAACAAAGAAATCAACATTTATATTTTTCAATATTCAGTTCTTAGTTACAGTGTAGTTAAACCCTAATTACAGTACAATGCAATATTCAACCAGATCTAGCATCTAACAACACTTAGAATGACCAAACATATGAGATCTTAACATATTCAGCACTAAGCACATGTATATCAGTCATATCTAACATCCATCCATATTATTAAGAACTAAGCATCTATAGATCATTCATCTATATTAAAGCACTAAGCACATTAATATATAAGCACATCAACACATTGCACAAAGCAGAGCAACACAGCATGTACATGGTTCACCCCCACCTTGGGGCTATGTCCACCAACTCTTTTTCTTCTTTATTAACTTCTTCAATAGGTTATATGCATGGAGCCTCAAAAACCCTACTCCATAGAGGAAAGGAGATCTATGTAGATCGCTATATCCGCCTTCCTTGAGTAGATATAAGCATGCAGCCTTCCATAATCTCTTACAATGACTTGCACCTAGCTCTACAAGTCTCACACAGCATGCACCAAAGCACTTACAACTCTTGATCACACAGATCCAACTCTAGCACTCAACCAACTTGCAAAAAATACTTCTTAGATTGCCTAGCCTTCTATTTATATATACAAAATAGTCCTAAACATGGGTAAACCCATGGGCCGACATGCACATACCCGTTACATAATCCCAAGTCCCAAAAAGGGCCCAAGATCCCGTGATCTCCGCTTCGTCTTGCACTCCTCCTTTGACAGCCTGTCAAAGTCCCAAAATATAGTCAAACATGACCAAGAATCTTCAAAACTTGGTCAAGGGCCAACAGGCCCCCAACACTCACCTGTGACTCGTCCCAAGTCACTCTGATCTGACTAGTCTTTCTTCAAAAGCATTGAGCTTGGATCAATATGCTTTGACTCATTTTTGTGATATGGCCTCTTGTTCAGTGAGCTCTTGTATGACTGCTTCGTTGACAGGTCCTTCAAGGCATTGTTCAGCTACAGTGACAACTTGCTCTAGTTTTGCTGCTCGACCTTTGATTTCTGTGAACAGTTGGTAATCCTCATCCTATACAGATAATAGCCTCTGAGTAACTTCCATAAATCTACTCTAAATAGTATGGACCTATTGTTGGGCAGTGCACTTCTCTAGGGATCGCTTCATTCTTTCCACAACTGACATGGGCTTCAACTGTTCCTGTATTGTCTCTTCTTGATAGTTCGTTTCGTAGAGCTGCGACTCCAGTGCCTTCAGTTATGGATTCTCATTTAGTTTCTCATAGGTCTAGGCACTTTGATCATTGAGTTTCTTGATTTCCAGGGCAAGGAATTTTTTTCTTTCAACTTCACTTCGAGTAGTTTCTTCCCTTTGGTCCCTTACATCCTGTGGGGTGTCAGGTACAGTGTGGATCTCTAAATTTGTTATTCATTGTTGTATTTGTTGGACAGCTTCTGCAAGATTCTCTAATTGATGTGTGACTTGGTCTTCATCTTGTAACTCTAAGCCTGTCACAGAGAAAAGGGCTCTATTTACTGCTTCTTTTACTTCAAGTTGCTCTGTGAGCAACTGTTCCTTCTCTTATTGCATCTATGTTTTCTCTGCTTCAAACTTGGTCTGGAGATCAATCTTCTCCTGTTATGCTATTCTGCGTTGTTATATAATGTCACCCTGTACTTGCTTCAAGGTTCAGGTATATTTTTCTTCTTCTTCTTGTGCGCGATGAAGATGAGCTTCGACCGCATCAGCTAACTGGTGGAGTTGGGTTGGCTTATCCCCCAACTCTAGTTCTCCTGATGACAGGGGCATAGTTGACATTGCACGGCTAGACTGAAGGGCCTATTGTACCCCTTGGAACTCAACCTTAAGTCTATCATACATTTCCTCCTACTTAGCTTCTTGTTTCTCCATGATTTCCAGCGAAGCGTCATTGAGGGTGGCTATGATGAAGTCAAGGTCATCAATTTTAAGAATGATCTTCATCTTGGTCATGGTGGATTTTGATTTCTTTCAGGAATAAGGTTTCAGGGGAGAAACCTTTCTCTTCTTTAGGGGATCGGTCTCATCTCTTGACGGTGTTACTTCACCTTGCTTCTGTTCAGTTCTTGTTCCATTTATGTCTTTTACTCTGTCATCACCCCCTCGGTCAAGTGATATTGAAGCATTATTTCTTGAGGGACTTCTTAATTCTTGTACTTCTTTAGTCTTCTTTGTTTTACTAGGTTTGGGTGTATCATGCACGGTTTTTGGGCTGTCAGGGTCGGATATCTCTGCAGGGTCTTCTAGAATAAGGAGGTTTGTCGACCAGTCCTTAGCGATCTGCTCAAGATCCTCTTTCATGAGCTAGTAGTATGACTGCAACTTCTCCTTATGTTCATCATCTCATGTTGTAAGGTAGATGAAGTGTTGATTTGTAGAGAGTGAATCTATTGCAATGAGTGAAAAGCCTTCATTAAATCAGTTATGTCTATTGTGGTGAGGTACCAATGGTCTGGTGGTGAACTTTCTGACCATAAATACATTTCTACCTGTTCGGGCCATTGGTTGAATGGTTATACTGTTCCAATAACTATATTGCTTCGCCATGGCGAAGTGGCATGTGACGTTGTTCTGATATTCCAACGAAGCTCAAATTTTGCAAATTTTCCTTCTGTGAAGTTCCCTTGGGAACCTTTTGTAACTTTTAAATCTTAGCTCTCTTCTTACTTAGTTTTCTAGCCTTCTTTACAGTGAACTTCATCTCAGAATTCCTTTTTCCATTCTGGTTCTTATCTACTTTTGGTAGAGTAACTTCACACTGTTGAGGTTCCTTCCTATAAATCAAGGGTAATACTTCATCTGTATCTAGAATAGGTGCTTCAATCTTTTGTAGGTCTTCTAATTTTTTTTCAACTTCAATATCCAAGTCTCTGGTTTGAAATAACTTTGCCTGGTTCTCCTATTCTTCAATCAAGTGTGCAATCCTCCTAGTCATGAAATATTTTAACTCTTGCTTCTTTTGTTCTACAACGTCTTCTTCTTTCCTTCTAGCCTAATCTTTTTCAATCCATGGTTTTCCTAATAACATAGAAAGTGGAGCATTGTTCTCAATAAACTTAAAAACTTCAAATTATTCCTCTGTCAAAGTTCCATGAGAACTCATAGATATCTTGGTAAGTCTTCCACATAGGTTTATCATCTTTCCTCTGAATAATCCTATTCCTCCTAATGATGGAGTCATAGCATGCTTTCCTAGAATTTCGCAAGTTATTTCGGTCATGATATTCACCTGTGTTTCCTCATCCAGAAGAAAGTCAATGTCGTAATCTCCTATTCTTGCTTCAATGCATTCTTTTTCTTTGAAGATCTCTGATAATTTGATATGTCAGTGGTCATTTAGGGTTCCTTGCATCTGTAGTAATACTTTCTCTAATCCTTTCCGGAGTTCTGTCATAGTCTCAGTTTCTAGATCTACCTTAGGGTTTTCTTGGTTCATATTCATTCTTTCGACCTTAGCAATCATTCTAGGGAAATCCAATACTTTATGGTCCATAGCTTTGCAACAGAGGCAACTAGGTCTCTTTCTAGGGAATTCCTTAGCCAGATGTCCCAGTCTTCTGCGACTATAAAAAATGGTTAATCTTCTCTTTCTCTTAAATGATTCCTAGCCTTTCCTATACTATGCACTAGGATCATTGTAGCTAACCTGCAAAAAATTATTTCTAGGATCCTTCATCCATTTGTTATTCCAAACATTCTTTCTATGCATAGGTATAACATATCTTTCACTATTCTTATCATACCTACTCATATAAAATATTCTTTCTTCTATCAGTGCCCTAATTTTCAAGCTAGGATAAATCTTATCAAACATACCTAGATCCATACTTTAGAAACAAAAATTTCCACTAATCTTATCTTTAGCAGAGCACAAAGCTTCTAGACCTTAAAAAATTTCACTATTCTTACCTTTATAAGAACACAAAGCATTAATATCTTAGCTCTTTTCTTCAGATCAAACTTCTTTCTTTAGCATAGAGTTTCACAAATCAAGTAGAATATTATGCACTAGAGAGACAGATCTATGCATAGATATTTCACAAATCATGTAGAATACTGCGCACTAGAGAGACAAATCTATGCACAGAGATTTCACAATTTCAGGTCAAATCTTTACAAAAAGATTAATTTTTCTCAGTTCCAAACAATCACAGTTTCAAGTAAGATCTTCACATAGAGCTTATTCTTCCTCATCTCCTAGCAATCACAGTTTCAGGTCCTGGAAATGAAACCATTTGTTGGCACAGGGGCAGACCCAGGGTTCAACGCTACAACAATGCACTAACAAAACCCTAACTATCGGCCCTTTCAACAACACCTGTGAAGTAGATGAAGTCTCACTTGAGGTAGAGGAAGGGGTGGTTCTAAGACTCCAGTGTCTGCAACCTTAGCTGGGACACAGATCTGTGATTTTAATCACTTAACATAGCACTCAATAGTTATATTTATCAATATTTAGTTCTTAGTTACAGTGCAATTAAACCCTAATTACAGTACAACACAGTGTTCAACTAGATCTAGTATCTAACATCACTTAGCATGACAAAATAGATTAGATCTTAATAGATTCAACACTAAGCACATGTATATCAATCAGATCTAACATCCATCCATATTATTAAGCACTAAGCATTGAAAGATCATTCATATATATTAAATCACTAAGCAAAGTAACATATAAGCACATCAATACATTACACAAAGCAGAGCAAAACAACATGTATGTGGTTCACCCCCACCTTGGGGATACATCCACCAACTCTTTGTCTTCTTTATTATATTCTTCAATAGGTTATGTGAATGGAGCCTCAAAAACCCTACTCCATAGAGGACAGGAGATCTATGCATCTTGCTATATCCTCCTTCTCTAAGTAGATATAAGCACGCAACATTCCACAGTCTCTTACAATGACTTGCACTTAGCTCTGCAAGTCTCACACAGTATGCACCAAAGCACTTACAACTCTTGATCACACAGATCCAACTCTAGCACTCATCCAACTTGCAACAACTACTTCTTACATTTCCTAGCCTTCTATTTATATATACAAAATAAGCCTAAACATGGGTAAACCCATGGGCCGACATCCCCATACCCATTACATAATCCCAAGTCTGAAAAAGGGCCCTAAAAGGGGTCAAGATCCTGCGATCTCCACTTCATCTTGTGCTCCACCTTCGAAAGCCTGTTGAAGTCTTAAAATATGGTCAAACATGACCAAAAATCCTCAAAACTTGGTCAAGGGCCAACAAACACAGATATGGCCCAGACGACACAACAACCTATCCTGAAGATGGAAGTTATCGACAACTGTGTTTGCACCAAACATTTGGTAGGTGGTGGCGAAGTATAGGTCTATCTCATAGAGTTGGGGCCATCCAAAGGTCTCATGGCCATAGGAGTCTAGCATCGTGGTGAGTGCTGTGACTAGTGGTATGTTGATGCAATTAGCGACGCGATTGGTGCTTCCTTTTTTATACTTGATGTTGAGGTGGAATTGCTAGAAGTATGTGGACCACTTTTGATGGTGATCATTTTGTAATTTTCCTTGTGTATGCATGAACTATAGTGGCTTATGATTAGTGTGAATGATTGTCTCCTTCCTAAGAATGTAATGTCTCCACTGGTGGTAGGCTTGCACAATGGAGTACATTTCTTTGTCATAAGTAGTGTACTTATGGAGAACATATGATAATGTCTCACCATGATAGGCCATAGGCTAGCCGTGCTGAGTGAGAACGACGCTCACTGCATAGTCTAAAGCATCTGTCTTGATCTCAAAGGGTTGTTTCAGGTCTGGTAGTGAATGTATTGGGGCTGAGCACAAGCGCTGCTTCAAATCATTGAACGCTTGTTGTTGGGACCGACCCCACACAAATTTGGTCGTACCACCACCACTAGTTATTTGGCTGAGGGCCCATGCAATATGGGAGAATCCCAACACGAACCTATGGTAGAAATTGGCAAGGCCTAAGAAGCTCCAAAGATTAGTGAGTGTGGTTGGGGATGGCCAGTCACAGATGACTTGGATCTTGGCTAGATACACATGTACACCATGTTGATCAATTATGTAACCTAGGTAATGGACCTTGTCCATGCCGAAGGAGCATTTTTCCAAGTTGTCATATAGCTTGTGTTGTCGTAGGGTGTACAGAACCTACTGAATATGATGCAAGTGTTCAGCCCAAGTCTTTCTGTAAATGAGGATGTCATCCAGATACACCACTACAAACATATTGGTGAATGGTCACAGGATGTTGTCCATCATCCTCATGAAAGTGTCTAGATCATTTTTCAAACCAAAGGGCATGACCAACCAATCAAAAAGTCCTTCCTTTGACTTGAAGGTGGTTTTCCATACATTTGTCTATTCTATTGGGACCTGGTGGTAGACAGACTTTAGATCAATCTTACTGAAGTATTTGACCCCCGTGAGTTGATCAACGAGGTCGTTGATTTGGGGAATTGGATACCAGTTTCTGACTATGATTTTATTCAGATCTTGATAATCAATGCAGAGTTGCCAGGTTCCATCTTTCTTCTGTACCATCATGATTGGACTCCCACAAGGTGATGAGCTAGGACAGATGTGCCTCTTGTGGAGAATTTCTTGGATCTGTCACTTGATCTTCTCATTCTCTAACACAGAGCGATGATAGACTGGCCCATTGGGTAGTAGTGCATCAAGGGTTATATTGATGAGGTTCTTGACCTGACAGTGGAGAGGTACCCAGTAGGTGAGGAGAATATATATGAGTATTCTTCCACAACCTTATATACTTGCTTCTATTGTGTGGAGAGGTCGGTCCCAGAGACCTTGGATGTGGTAATGATATTTCTCTTATTCTTAGAGAGAATCATGAAGAAGAAAAACTTCCCCATCTGAGATATGACCTTCCTGCATTGCTCAATAGATATCAAGGAAATAACACTAGGTGGGACTGCCTCGGGTATCCTGTACAATTTCGTGTTCAAGGTAATAATAACACTACGAGGCCTAGACTCATATATAATATGGTGTTTCCATAAATAAGGTTGGCCAAAAAGAACATCACAAACTTAGAAAGGAGCAACATCACACAATACCTCGTCTTTGAAAGGCTTGATGTCATATGACAGTCGACACTATTGGTTGATGTGGATATCACTTCCTTGGCAGAGCCATCCAATGGTGTAGGGTTGTGGGTGCAGAATTTTCAGCAAGGCCAGCCGCTTGACAACCTCTATTGATATGAGGTTCTTCTGGCTATTGCTATCAATGATGAAGTGTAGTGGGGTGACTTTTACCCACATCTGTGAATGGAAGAGGCATTTTCCTTCTTCTAGCTCGTCTTGTTCACTAGGATGGAGCTTAGTGGTAGAAACAGTAGCACTGAGTTCTACATCAATGATCCATCTTCCCCTTTCTAGTTCTGGCTTAAAGTTTGAAACCACATCTGATTCAGAGACTTTCACTTCGGCCACCAGCAACTGCTTTGAGTGGAAGTCAATAGTGTTATGCCAAGGGCTCTTATGGAAGTCACACCACTTCCCAGTATCTTTATTTGTCTTTGTGGTGTCCTTATTTGCTTGTGGCTTGAACTAGTTGTCTTGATGCTGTCCATATTTTCTCTGTCCTTTGTTCCGTGGGTTGGGGCCACCTTTTCCTAGATTTTGTTGTGAGGGGTTCCCAGGCCCAAATTGCCACATCTTTTTTTTGAGCTTCTACTCGATTTTGACGACATATTGGTAGGTCATGCCCAAGGATGACATGTCCAGAAATTCCATTTCAATATGGATGTATCTATGTAGAGCACCATGATAGTTGAGCACCATATGTCACTCTAAATCTTTGATACCCAGCTTGGTGTCACAGCATGGTCCATTTGGTATACAAGTCGTCATAACTTCCGACAGGGTAGTATTATTCCTTAATAACATCCCTAAAGGATTCTCAGGTGGTCATGACTATAAATAATGAGGGTTCCTCTATTTCCTTTTGCTCAGAGAAAGTTTCCTACCAATCTTTGACATGGGGAACGGCTTTGAGGAGTGCAAAAGTAATATTTTCTCATTCCTTTGTTGTGCAAGGGATTCCTCAATCAACATTTTGAAAGGATCTCCTATCCTATCATCTTTCTTTTCTCCCACCATGAAAGGTATATTGGGCGTGCAAGAGCTTTTTTCCTCAAGAGAAACAAGCTCGAGACCCAACGCTTTGTACTCTGACTTCTTTGGGGACATGCATTAAGACAACAAGGAGCAGACCACTCTGATACCACTGATACAGATTTTATGAGAAAAACAAAATGACTATAGATTATTAATAGGTTATTAACACAAAATAACAGAAATACATTAAAACTATTTTTCTATTCAATAAGGAAATAAGTTGAAATTGTAAAATACATCGGAAACAAGCTTGTTAAAATGGTGGCAGCTTATCTCTGAGAAGAGATGTGACGACTATGCTCATTCGCAAGAAGATGATTACAATGAGGCTCTTAAGGCCTTATTACAATACACAGGAATGCCAAAAACCTTAGACATCCAAAAACCTAACCATAGGAGATGAAGCGCCAAAAGTCATGTGGGCCCTGTATGGGTAAATTAGTACCTCAACTTCCCGGGCTCGTAACTTTTGCATACGATCTTTGTTTTAGGCATATGATAGTCCATTGGAGAGGAATCATCAAGGAGATTCATTTTGAGGGCTCAATCATTCCTTAATATATCATTGATAATCTATATCCATAAAATCCTTCATTTAGGCCCTCAAAATGGCCCAGAAAGTAAAAATTGCTAAAAATAGTAAATTGGCAAAATTGCCAGAAAACTATTTTGAGCCAGTTGGAAAAGGTGGTTGGACACCAATATCCACCTAGATCAAGGAAGGATATATATAAGGAAGGGAACTAGGAGAGAGATCTCATGAGAAGAGTTACAAAGGAGAGAGAGCTCGTGGAGGGCACTGTCTAGGAGAAAGATCTTGAGGGCAAGGTTAGGAAGGAGACACATCTCACAGAGGGCACCGGGAGAGAGAGCTTGAGGGAAATGTAGGGTGAAGAGAATGTTGAGTTGTTTAATTTCCAATATTTTCATATGGAAATCACTAAAAATGTTGACATGTATTTTTAGGGAATAACAATGCTAGTGACTCCATATGTGGACAAAAATCCACTCACAGGGTGCCTATAAATTTGGATTCTCTAACTAATATTTTCAATTAAATTTTTGTATTATTGATCCTACAAAAAAATATGCATGATAGAATGGCAATGTAGCTTTTCCTTTGAATTGTCACTTAAGTTATTTAGGCGGATGGGTTCCTTGATGAAAGAACCATACTCTTTGCACCTCTAGAATGGCGAGGATAACTTTTTAGTCATGAAATTAAGCTTGTAGGGTTTTTGTTTCCCATAAGAATCAATAAGAATGTAGAGGGCCTACTACTCAAGCGTATGTTGGACTTCTTTCGTTGCACTTTCCAATTATCTTTTTTAGATAAGGGTGTGCAAAATATCCAATTGAGGGGTAGTTTTGGGTCTTCAATTTGACCCTTTCCATGGACCACATTATGTCCAAATTTGATACATTTTTCCTCATAAGCCAATACCTTCTTGGAAAATATTATCACTTTTGATGACCGATGTAGATACTGTGACTAATTCGTATATAATAAAATGTGATATTACTTAATCTAAATATGAATGTGAGATATGCTTGATATTAAGTGTTTTTATGGTTTTGTGTGTTTTGAATCTTTAATTTAATATGGTTCACAAGCAAGAAATAGTGCAACTATGGTGAAAGGATTTGACCCACATGATAAGTTTATCACTTTCCTTCATTGGCAGAGACCACTTTTTTTAATGGTTGAAAACTTTAAGGGATAGTGTCTTCTTAACATTCAAAGCTTCTATCACTTAAAGGAAATCATAAATACCCTAAGTGATTCAATATCTTGCTAATATTGTGGATTTGAATTGAAAAAGGAGGGAAATAGTTCCTTGAACAACAAGCAAGAAATTAGGTAATTAAGGAAAAAATCCCACCAATAAAGGGATTGATTAGATGGGCTAGATAGGACTCTTTTCAAGTAAAAACAGAGTCATATTTGATAGAGTACATATTTAGTATTGTGGTTTCATTTTCATTCTTGTTGTTCAAGCTAGTTCGAATTGTAGCCAAGAGGAAAATTTATGCTCAAAATATGAGAAAATATGTGAGGGCATGCTTGTGTAGCTATCATGTGTGGGTTATCAAATGTACTAAGATTGAACAACTAATAAACCCTGATATATATCATTTTTGTAATGCAAAATGTCTATGTAGCATAAAAAACCAATTCATATAGAATAAAAAATATTCATATAAAAAAATGTAATCAAGAAGTCATACACAAATCACAAGATGATCTTCATTCATTCCTTATCATTCACAACCCCCAACTTACAACTCCTAGTGGTCAAATGATCTCACCAAACATAGAACGGGTCCCTCTACTAATACTAATATTTTATGTGTCACTATCATGGAATGGTGTTACAACTCATCACATGGGAATGGCCCCAACCATTATTTTTTGGCTCAAAATTTGGAACATGGAACTCCTTGTCATCATATTAGGAAATTGTATTTTTTTAGATAGGGGTGTGCAAAAAATCCAATTGGGGGGTAGTGATGGGGCTTCATTTTGTCACTTTCCATGGCCCACATTATGTCCAAATTCGATATATTTTTCCTCATAAACTAAGACCTTCGTGGAAAATAATATCACTTTTGATGACCAATGTAGATATTATGCTTCATTCTTATATAATAAAATGTTCTATTACTTAATCTAAATATGAATGTGATATATGCTTGATATTAAGTGTTTTAATGGTTTTTTGTTATTTGAATATTTAAGTTAATATGGTTCACAAGCAAGAAATAATGCAACTATGGTGAAAGGATTTGACCCACATGACAAGTTTATCTCCTTCCTTCATTGGCATAGACCACTTTTTTAATGGTTGACAAATTTAAGGTATATTGTCCCTTCACAACCTTCAAAGCTGCTAGCACTTAAAGGAAGTCATAAATACCCTAAGGAGTTCAATATCTTGCTAATATTGAGGATTTGAATTGACAGAGGGAAATACTTCCTTGAACAACATGCAAAAAATTAGGTAATTAAGTAACAACTCCCACCAATCAAGGGAATGATTAGATGGGATAGATAGGAGTATTTTCAAGTATAAATAGATGCATAGTTCCTAGAGTACATATTTAGTATTGTTGTAGCATTTTCCTTCTTTTTTTTCAAGCTAGTTCGAATTGTAGCCAAGAGGAAAATGTATAACAAAAATATGCAAAAATATGTGAGGGCATGCATGTGTAGCTATCATGTGTGGGTTCTCAAATGTACTAATATTGAAAAACTAATAAGTCCTGATATATATCATTTTTTTAATGCAAAATGTCTATGTATCATACAAAACCAATTCATATAGAATAAAAAATATTCATACAAAAAGAATGTAATCAAGAAGTCATACACAAATCACCATATGATCTTCATTGATTCCTTATCATTCACAATCCCCAACTTACAACTCCTAGTGCTTAAACAATCTCACTAGCCATGGCATGGGTCCCTTTACTAATACTAATATTTTATGCATCACTATCATGGAATGGTGTTACAACTCATCACTTGAGAATGGCCCCAACCATTATTTTTTGGCTCAAAATTTGGAACATGGAACTCCTTATCATCATATTAGGAAATTGTCTTTTTTTTAGATAGGGGTGTGCAAAACCTGCAATTTGGGGGTAGTGATAGGCCTTCAATTTGTCACTTTCCAAGGCCCATAGTATGTCCAAATTTGATACATTTTTCCTCATAAGCCAATACCTTCCTGGAAAATATTATCACCTTTGATGACCGATGTAGATACTATGACTCATTCTTATATAATAAAATGTGATATTACTTAATATAAATATGAATGTGATATTTGCTTCATATTAAGTGTTTGTATGGTTTTGTGTGATTTGAATCTTTAAGTTAATATGGTTCACAAGAAGGAAATAATGAAACTATGGTGAAAGGATTTGACCCACATGACAAATTTATCTCCTTCATTCATTGGCATAGACCACTTTTTTTAATGGTTGAAAAATTTAAGGGAGATTGTCCCTTCACAACCTTCAAAGATGCTAGCACTTAAAGGCGGTCATAAATACCCTAGGCGATTCAATATCTTGTTAATCTTGAGGATTTGAACTGGCAAAGGAGGGAAATAGTTCCTTGAACAACATGCAAGAAATTAGGTAATTAAGGAACAATTCCCACCAATCAAGGGATCGATTAGATGGGATAGATAGGACTCTTTTCAAGTATAAATAGAGTCATAGTTGATAGAGTACATATTTAGTATTGTGGTTGCATTTTACTTCTTTTTGTTCAAGCTAGTTCGAATTGTATCCAAGAGGAAAATTTATGCCGAAAATATGTGAAAATATGTGAGGGGATGCATGTGTATCTATCATGTGTGGGTTCTCAAATGTACTAAGGTTGAAAAACTAATAAACCCTGATAAATATAATTTTTGTAATGCAAAATGTTTATGTATCATACAAAACCAATTCATATAGAATAAAAAATATTCATACAAAAATAATGTAATCAAGAAGTCATACACAAATCAATATATGATATTCATTCATTCCTTATCACTCACAAACCCCAACTTACAACTCCTAGTGCTCAAATGATCTCACTAGACATGGCATGGGTCCCTCTACTAATACTAATATTTTATGTCTCACTATCATGGAATGGTGTTACAACTCATCACATGGGACTGACCCCAACCATTATTTTTTGGCTCAAAATTTGGAACATGGAACTCCTTATCATCATATTAGGAATTTGTCTTATTTTTAGACAGGGATGTACAAAAGCTCCAATTGGGGGATAGTGATGGGCTTTCAATTTTTCACTTTCCATGGCCCACATTATGTCCAAATTTGATACATTTTCCTCATAAGACAAGACCTTTCTGGAAAATATTATCACTTTTGATGACCGATGTAGATTCTATGACTCATTATTATATAATAAAATGCGATATTACTTCATCTAAATACAAATGTGATATATGCTTGATATTAAGTGTTTTTATGGTTTTTTGTGATTTGAATCTTTAATTTAATATGGTTCACAAGAAGGAAATAGTGCAACTAAGATGAAAGGATTTGACCCACATGACAAGTTTATCTCCTTCACTCATTGGCATAGACCAAGTTTTTTAATGGTTGATAAATATAAGGGATATTGTCCCTTCAGAAACTTCAAAGCTGCTAGAACTTAAAAGAAATCATAAAGAACCTAAACGATTCAATATTTTGCTAATCTTGAGGATTTGAGTTGACAAAAGAGGGAAATAGTTCTTTGAACAACATGCAAGATATTAGGTAATTAAGGAACAACTCCCACCAATCAAGGGATTGATTAGATGGGATATATAGGAATCTTTTCAAGTATAAATAGAGTCATAGTTGATAGAGTACATATTTAGTATTGTTGTAGCATTTTCCTTCTTTTTTTTCAAGCTAGTTCGAATTGTAGCCAAGAGGAAAATTTATGCCAAAAATATGCAAAACTATGTGAGGGCATGCATGAGTAGCTATCATGTGTGGGTTCTCAAATGTACTAAGATTTTACAACTAATGAACCCTGGTATATATAATTTTTCTAATGCAAAATGTATGTGTAGCATACAAAACCAATTCATATAGAATAAAAAATATTCATACAAAAAGAATGTAATCAAGAAGTCATACACAAATCACCATATGATCTTCATTCATTCCTTATCATTCAAAACCCACAAATTACAAATCCTAGTGATAAAATTATCTCACTAACCATGGCACAGGTCCCTCTACTAATACCAATATTTTATATGTCACTATCATGGAATGGTGTTACAACTCATCACATGGGAATGGCCCCAACCATTATTTTTTGGCTCAAAATTTGGCACTTGGAACTCCTTATCATCATATTAGGAAACTGTATTTTTTTAGATAGGGGTGTGCAAAAACTCCAATTGGGGGGTAGTTATGGGCCTTCAATTTGACACTTTCCATAGCCCACATTATGTCCAAATTTTATACATTTTCCATCATAAGACAAGACCTTCCTAGAAAATGTTATCACTTTTGATGACTGATGTAGATACTATGAATCATTCTTATATAATCAAATGTGATATTACTTAATCTAAATATGAATGTGATATTTGATTGATATTAAGTTTTTTTATGGTTTTGTGTGATTTGAATATTTAAGTTAATATGGTTCACAAGTAGAAAATAGTGCAACTATGGTGAAATGATTTGACCCACATGCCAAGTTTATCTCCTTCATTCATTGGCATAAACCATTTTTTTTAATGGTTGAAAAATTTAAGGGATATTGTCCCTTCACAACCTTCAAAGCTTCTAGCACTTAAAGGAGTTCATAAAGACCCTAAACAATTCAATATCTTGCTAATATTGAGGATTTGAATTGACAAAGGAGGGAAATAGTTCCTTGAACAACATGCAAGAAATTAGGTAATTAGGGAACAAATCCCACCAATCAAAGGATTGATTAGATGGGATAGATAGGACTCTTTTTAGGTATAGATAGAGTCATAGTTGATAGAGTACATATTTAGTATTGTGGTTTCATTTCCCTTCTTGTTGTTCAAGCTAGTTTGAATTGTAGCCAAGATGCAAATTTATGCCCAAAATATGAAAAAAATTGTGAGGGCATGCATGTGTAGCTATCGTGTGTGTGTTCTCAAATGTACTAATATTGAAAAACCAATAAAAACTTATATATATCATTTTTGTAATGCAAAATATCTATGTAGCATACAAAACCAATTCATATAGAATAATAAATATTCATACAAAAATAATGTAATCAAGAAGTCATAGACAAATCACCATATGATATTCATTCATTCCTTATCATTCACAACCTCCAACTTACAAATCCTAGTGCTCAAATGATCTCACTAGCCATGGCATGAGTCCCTCTACTAAGACTAGTCTTTTATGTGTCACTATCATGGAATGGTGTTACAACTCATCACATGGGAATGACCCCAACCATTATTTTTTGGATCAAAATTTGGAGCATGGAACTCCTTATCACCATTTCCCAACATAGCTTCCTGTTGGCAGCCAATTCATTTTTTTTATGATCCTATAAGCTGCCTACACCTATGTCTTTCAAACATCAAGTTTTTTGTCGCATTTCTCAAATAGACAACATTTACATTTTTTGCAACATTTACACATTTGTCTTCGTTAAGTTTTCATGACTGTAAGCGTGAAAACTTCTCTTTTCGAAGTCATATTTCGATCATTATCTGAACTGTGATGATCTTTTTATCGATATGCCTAATGCGCTTACCTTTTGTTCATTGTTATGTGGCTAGAAGGACTTTCGAACTATGCTCATTGGACATTCTTATATTGATTGCATAACTTGATTTTATTGAGTTTCTAAGGCATTGAGCATTTGGATTTACACTTTTTATGACTCGCCCGATCTTTGATTCTGCATAGGGGTTATGATTAATTTTGTTTATATATATGATATAATCCTTATGTTAATATTTTTATAACTTTTGGCTTGTCAACTATTATGAATATCATTTTGGCACCTTGGTTAAACTTTGTTTATATGAATCAATACATTGGCGCATAGTTGATTTTGGTGTTGATTTGTATGTCGGGTGTTTAAACACTATGGCATAGTGTTGGCGTGTATTGGTATACACATTTGATTTCATTAGTTGGGTGCATGATTCAATGGTATAACTATTATTATGGAGTGAGCAGCTATGAAAATTGGTGGTTGTACTTGGATAATCAATATTTTGCATGGCAGACTCCACCACCTTCGCATGCTCGCATTAATGCTTACCCCTTTTGCTCGTTCATTGTTGTTGGTTCGGACAGCTCTGCCCCTGTATACGTTGGTGAATTCGAACCCCTCCCTTACCATGCATTCGTCTCCATGGCCCCAATCGTGCGAGTTGAACCCAATGGCAACCAGGGCCTGTTGATGTTTGATAATGCCCGCCAAGATTTGGCAGACAGTGGATGGCTTACCTTCGTGAAATGTTTTGAGGGTTTTAACCTTTGCGTAGCTCGACAGTTTTCCATGACCTTCGATGGCTGTCGAGCCAAGGTCAGTGATATACAGTTAGAGATTGATGAACAGTTCATCAGCTCGGCTACGGGGTTACCTACTTTGGGACAACACTGGTTTAAGAATTGCAAGGTCGAGGAAGTGTCGTGGACATTGTTGTTTCAATCGCGCAAAATCACCTCCTGTGATAGAGGTATGCCCATAACTATGCTTAAACAATGATGGCATGATTTATTGATGATAATCAAGTAGTTTGTGACCCGTGAAGGTTGATATGGGCTTGTGTTCCTCTACCACCTGCGTCTATTGATGATTTTTATAGGGTATCCTCTAAACATGCCATTCTATTTTCATCGGAGCTTGTATAAAATGTCCAAAAAGTATAAAAGGCACAAGGCTGACAACAGCTTGTTTCACCATGGGCTTATTAAGCTCATCGTTGTTTATCATTTGAATTTGCTTGGTGATAGTTGGAAGGCCTTCATTGCCCGTAATGGCTTTAAGGACACCTACCCTGTACAGGTTGATAAACCTTTGGTAACTGAGACTAAGGTTGAGCCGCCTGTACCCTTACACCTCCTATTGCCTAAACCCTCGGTCGACCCTCCTATCGACTTACCCCACACCATGACTAGGAGTGTTGATACTGTTAAGCCTATGAGAAAAAATCCCAAAGAAAACCTTGCTGCAAATGCTAAAGGGAAAAGGAATGCTCGGCGCATTTCGAGAATGGACAAAAACAAACCAAAACCCTCTGCTAAGTCTAACCCTATCGTTCTGAGCGAGGATTCCGATTCTGATATTGAGTGTTTTCTGGTCAGCGAATACCCCTACTCGCAAGGTTTATGTGTCGAGCCCCCTTTTGATTTTGTGTCAAACCTACCCCCCTGCCTAAAAGATGATCCTAACTACCCAGGTATTAAGTTGCCTTGTGAAACCCTTGGTCATTTTTCCAAACCCTCCACTGCTCTGTCTAAACCCACACAGTCACCCTGTGACCAGTGCAATTCATGGTTAGAGTGATATTTTATTGATGTTCCTATACTCCAATCGAAGATTCAATCTTTGGAAGACCAAATCACACTGCTAACCAGTCAAAAGGCCAAGCTCCAAGCCATGGATAAGAAACAGAAGACAACCGGTTCCATCCTATTCAAAAACATGGAATCAGCCACAGCAGTTGTAAATTCCAAGATGGTATAAGAAAGAAGCCTCGTTGCTACATAGGTATGGTTTTCATATCATTTTGTTTTGTAAATAATCTAGTTTGTTATAATGTTTTCAATTCAGTTTTTAAACGGTTCTGTTCACACCTTGAATGGCTCTATTATATTGCGTGCATTCGATATATAGCTTTGCTTTCAATAAAAAGTAATTTTGATTCGATATACGATCCGATTATTCCCAGTATAGAAATCAATAGATTTTGATTTGATTTGAGTGATCTTCGTTTGAATTTGATTGATTGGCTTGCCTTGTTTAGGTGACAAAATTAATAGTTTTCCTTCAAATGAATTGGTTTGTATCTGATTTGAAAAGGAAAATTTTCATATTCAGCTTAGAACATAATCATGTTCGGATTTGATTTGGTTGTGATTGATATGCTATGGTTGGTAAACGTTTTGATTAAGTTTGACTGTTACGATTTTGCTCGGATTCAATTTCATTATCATTGGTATGCTATGACTGGTAAATGTTTTCGGGAAGATACTTGTTACGATGTTGAGTCGTGTGATGTTCTATCTTTCATTGTTTCCAAGTTAAGGATAATGACTCTGTCTCTTTGATGAAAACATTACGGTCAAATAACATTCGTGCCCGAATTGGAAATGAATCTGAATCGTAACAACTGTGCGAAAATCTTAGCTGAATCGATTCGCTCTTCTTCTAATTTGGCAGGTTTGTCCTATGAGTCGAGTTCATATTATAATTGATGCTCTGTATTTTAAATTTGTGAAATGAATTGGTCAAACCCTGATATGATTCATTTGATTGAAACGATTGTGATCAAAATTAATCGATCCTATTTTCTTATTGTGCAATGATCAACGATCAAAATCTGTAACAAATCTTGTTTGATTGACCGTGTTATGATTTTGTTATGAATCAATTATCGTTTGGGTTCATTCATAGCCTAAATCGCTTGCTATACAATTATCATGATAATCCTATTCGATTCACAAGTGTAACGATGTGACTACGATTTGTTTTATTTTCAATTTAATAACAAAACGATCTCATAACAAACATATTTGATTTGTTGAGAAACGATTATGATGTTGTTACATATGATTTCATTTACCCGACTTATGACAATAATCGAAAATAGAGTATTTCTATCCTTGTATTCAATTAAATGATATGAATCTTTTTGCTATATCGTTACAACTATAATGATTGGAAAATCATTCTGTTGGATTGGATCATATCTCTTGTTTAACAATCACATACGATATGTTTGATTATCAGTTTCAATTGGATATGAAACAATCTTATTACTGTTCGATTATGACTCCGCGGACCCGATTTTGTGGTAACAAAAGAATAGAGTATTCCTATCTCTGTGTTCGGTTGAATCATTTTTCATCCTGTTTAATGTTGAATGATAAAATCATTTTAATCTCAAATGATTCATTTTAAAATGGTTATTGGAAGATAATTGGATTTAATTCTTTTAAAAGATTTTGAATCGATTTTCATGCTGATTCTGTATCTCATTTAGACTAGCTACAGAATCAGATGATTCTGTAGCTAAGTCTGTAGAATTAGATTTTTATTGTTTTATTAATAAAATATCTCTCTAACTTGTCTATTTCTGACCTGTTTCAAGTGAATTCAAAATTGCATGGGATTTGATGGACAGTTTAGAGGATATTTGGATGTTTTAGTTTCATTTTAATTTCCTAGTTTAGACAACTTGGGAATATCTTCCCAGATCATGTAAATAGTTTGATAACTTCCACGGGGAGGTTTTAACCTATGGAAAAACTTATAAATAATTATTATTTTTGTAATAAGAATCATCCTCATTCGTGGGAGAACAAGGATATGGAATTTTAATACAAACTGAGACAGAAGTTGATGTTCTGCTACGGCTTTAGCTTTTCAAAATATCAATATTTTGTTTTATCTTTATCTTTATCAATTTGCATTTGATTAATGACTACTTTAGCTATCTTAGTCTTTTGCAAAGTGATATGAATTAATGAATATAATCCATATCTGATTTCTTCCAGTATTTAAAAAACATAGCAATTACTTGATTCAGTTTGTGAATGACAGATTTCTCTTCTTCATTAATTGAATTATCAAGTATAATTTTTTGCATAACAAGTTTACCTAATTGCAGAGTTTTATAAATCATATAATTGTTATGATTTTTTATGTCTTGTTTGTCCTGTAAACAACTCAAATAGCATTGCAGCTATCGTTTACGAGAAGCTTCTGGATTATTCGGTGCGAGTTTCCTTCCTCCGACCAGCTTCGAAGTCATCATACACAAGACAAATCTGGAGCATTTCCAGGTCTGTTTATTGTTTATATGTTTAGTATACTTGTGAGTAGTTTAGTTTAGATATAAGTTTAGTTAGATTTATAGGTAGAATTAGTATATTAGTAATTTAGTTTAGTTAGTTTTCTGTTTTATTTCTTGTTTATAAAATCATAAAATCAACAAAAAATACCTTTCTCTGTCTTAGGACAGATTGCAAATGAATTTTTTCAGGTTTTACTTAAATCTGTAAATTGTAAATTTTGTACATTTTGTGAATTGGTTATATTGCAGTTAGTAGTTAGTATAGTAGTATATAGAATAGTTAGAGTAGTTTAGTTTATTTAGTTTTAGTTTAGTTTGTTTAATAGTTAGTTATAATTAGGTTATTTTATTAGTTTGTTTTTTGTTAGTTAGTTTAATTTGTTTTATTTAGTTTTAGTTAGATTAGTTAGTATAGATTAGTTTTCTTTTGTTCTCTTAGGACTTTAGATCGGCTAACGGATCCGCTAAACCCGTCAGGGTGGTTCATTCCAAATGGCTTGGGTTATTAGACAACCCCGGACCGGTTCCACTCTCTCAGTTGATGGACGGTCAATTTCGCCCATCAACAAATGGTGCTAGAAGGAGGGCCTAAACTTAATTAATGGCACAAGGTGGTCGCAAGACTCCTCCCCCCCCTAATCGCTCACCTATAGTGACTAGAATCCGTTCACACAATAATATTCTCCTTCAAACAACAACTACTTCAATCGATGATCCACAGATCACAGTTGAGCCAACAACCCCTAATCCTACAGGTGGTGACATACAAGAGATTGTTCGTCAATCTCTCATTAAAACACATAGTGCCTTAGCTCGTCTTAGGCAACCGAACCATCCGTGGGGTCAACCTTTGGGCTTCTCTGATATCAGAGAACAATTAGGTGACACTAACCTCACTTTGAATCCTATAGATCCAAACTTAAATCCCGCTATAGGAGGATCTGGGATACCTCCTTCACCACCTCCCTCATCTCCTTCCTCTTCTGGAGGAGATTCCTCGTCAGACGAAGGAAATTCACCTTCTCAGCCTTCCACACCCACTACCCCAATGGAAAATCAGAACAACCCTGCTAGACCCTAGCTTGATTAGGATGATGTAGCTGTACCTGGAGCCCAACACCCTTTACCTAAGCACCCAGAGAAATGGCTTCCCAAGTTTGATCCTGATTCGAAACAGATAGCTGAAGACCACATCAAGAAATTTATGTTAGCCATTAGACTCCGCAATGTTGAACATGAAGATGTTGTCTATAGGTTGTTCCCTTATACTTTTGAGGGTAATGCATTGACATGGCACTTTGCCCAATAACCCCATACCATCATGTCTTGGGAAAAGTTTGAGTCATGCTTTTTGGAAATGTTCGGAGACGGTAAACCTCTGAAAGTCTTAGTCATGGATCTTTCAAGCTTAAAAATGAACCCAAAAGAAAAATTTAAAGACTTTAATCAAAGATTCTTAACACTTAAAAACTGAATCCCTGCAGATTCCATGCCTGCTGAGAGTCTTATAATAGCTTACTACACTAAATCTTTACATCAAAGTATAGCTATTTGGGTTAAACGATCCAAGAAATCCACATTGTTAGAAGCCTTTGAGGAGGCCAGCCAGATCAAAAAAGACATACTTAGTCTTAAAGACTCTTCTAGCAACGATACCGAGACCAGTTCTTCTTCCAAAAAGAAGATTGAAATTCTCCCCAGATCTACTCAAAGTAAAACACAACCTGAAAACTCTGATTTGGAAAATTTAACTAAAGTTGTTCAAAAACTGTCGAATCAAGTTATAGACTTAAAAAGGTCTACTGAAGAATATCCCTCGAGTAAAGGACCCTACAAACCCCCTTTCCGAAATCCTTTTCCTACCAACCGACCTAATCCAAACCCTGAAGGCTTAAATCTAGAAAGTTTGCAATGTGCCCTTCAAACAATTCTAGAAGCCCAAGATAACTTGATGCCCCCTGAGAGCCCTCAGGAGCTAGTTGAACAAGAGACAGTTCAAGAAGAAGAGTCTTCTCCAAACATCTTTGGACACTTCTCGGATAGTATCTTTCAAGAAAAATTCGAGACTGTTTACCCTTATAATACTAGGAGTAAGACAACAAACAAGCCTTCTACCGAGAACACTACGACTTCACCACCAAAGCCATCTAAATCAGCTGAGACTAAACAGAGTAATGTAAACCCCAACTTAGATTATGATGTTGTTGAAGATCTTAAAAAGTTAAGGGATAACATTTCTATTTATGAATTGTTGAAGTTTCCATTTTTGTTACAAAAAATGTTGCAAAATATTTCAGAGAATGGAAAAAGTGGCAACTCCAATGGTAACAAGGTTGTGCAAAGCAAAGTTCTGCAGAAGACTTCCACTAAAAATAATCCTTATCCTCAAGATAAAGGAAGCCTTCCTATAGTCCCTGTAAATAATGTGAATAATGTAAATAATGTAGATAAAGTAGCATCAGAAATTGCGAGTAAGAAGCCACAGGCTACTACCCCCACTACTTGCAAAAATGTACCTCCTTTTCTTTTAACTTTCGAGATTTTCAACAGAAATGTGCATAATTGTATGGTCGACTCAGGGGCATCATCCAATGTGATTGTAACATACCGCTCTGGCGCACTTACCAAACTTATTCTTTGAGGACACTTGCTCGCAAGTGATCTGGATTTTTTTGATGATAAAATTGATTCCTTCGTTATGATGCGTTAAGTTATATGACATGATGTGTTACT